>MCJB01023996.1:13119-74463 GCA_002018475.1 Nicotiana obtusifolia
ATTGAGAACAAAAATACTTCCATGATAATATATTTTTATATTATATTTCACTATTTTTCTACTCAAATAATATTTTTTAATTAATTTTTTATGTAATATTGAAAAATACCTAATTATTAAACAACAACTAAGAAAATATTTAAGAACATATATGTGTGAGAAAGAGAGAATAAATTGTTGGTAAGAGTCAATTAAATATTCAAAATAAGAGATAAACTAATATTAAGATCTGAATAAACATAGAATAAATTATTTTTTTATGTTAAAATCAAATAATTAAATCCTTTAATTATTTGTGGGACTACCCGAAGGCTGGGTCTTCATTTTCGCAGCCCGGACCGTCTTTCGATGGGCCGCTGAACCGTCTCTGCCGCATCCTGTTACTGCCTTTGGAAAGTTTCGTTCTTCGTTCCGTCGTCGACCCTATCTATGTTTCTATGATGGCCCAAGAACATGCTCATTCTTCAGCCGTAGAGAGAACTATACAAAGCGTCATAGCGTAGTCGTTCTTGTTCGTTGTCGTAGTGAGCTAGTTGGGCTCCATTACGCTTGTTTTCAAGCCTTCTTTCTATTAGAAAGGAGCGCCCTTTACGACTATACTATAAAGGACAGGGGGGTGTTCACCTTTGGAAACTTAGCTACTTAAGATTTATTTAGCAAGAGAATTCATTCAATTATTTTTTAAATTCATCATATGAGTAAAATTCTTATTCAAGTCAAAGAAATATCTTAGGGTATATAAATTAATTCCATAAAAAGAATGTTAGAACACAAAGTAAAAACGTTAGTATATTATTAAGAATTAAAATGTTATACAAGTGTATGAGGAAGCACAATCATAGCTAAATCCTAAATAAGAACAAGCTTTCAATACTATATTATAAAGAGTCTACTCAGGTATAACGAGATTATTCTTTGTAGATGCCTCCGGTGGAATCGAAATAATATTTCTATGTCATGCATTACTTGCAAATAATATGAAGAGGCATGACACTTTTAGCAATAATAGCAGGTGGTGTACCAACAACGATTTTATTGTGAGACCACCCACTTTAGATTTTATATACCTCTTCAAACAACTAAATAACCATTAAAAATGTATCAAAGCATAGCAATGGTGCTAAATTTATAAGAAAAGCAAAATTGATAATATGGTATGAAGCATCTACGGCTAAGTGTCAAACGATCGAAATAATTGTCCGGAGTTCTAGAGATATATTGGATATCAATGAACCGTTTGGTGAAATTAATGGTTTGGGAGGTGATCTATGTCAAGTACTACTAGTAGTTCCAAAATCAACAAAAGCATAGACTGTAAAAGCTAGCTTGCCAAAGTTATACTTCTGGTCTCGAACGAAAAGTTTCAACTGACAAGAAATATAAAGTAAGAACAAATTCAGTATTCAGTGTCTTCTTACTTTGTGTCGGAAACGAAGAAGAGCATCTAATGAAAGATGATTTGGTTCTTCCTGAACACTTAGTTATCAATTCCAACGGTAATAGTAGTGCATTTAATAAGAGATATATTTCTATCATTAGATTAAAATGCAATTTGTGCAAATCGCATGATAGAATTAAAAAGATATTTTAACTAGCATAAATGAATATGTTGATCAACTTAATAAAAGGTTGATTGCAAAATTTTATAGTAAAAACAAAATGTTTTTCAATTTTTGACTTAGCAGAAAATGATACCAATAATTACTACCAAGAAGAATATTTAAATACTTTAATACCAAATGGCCTTTTACCACACATGTTTGTTGTTAAGTTTCTTATTTCTTACGTATATTAGTGTCACCGTTTATATAATAGATTAAGTTAAAATTGATCTTCTATTGTATATAGATTAATTTTGAAGAAAAATATGCCTGTTATGCTACTGAAAAACTTGGAAAAGCCGAATAGCTTATGTAATAGCACACATATGGTATATTGAAGTTTTGACAATAACGTCATACATGCAAAAAAATATGATATTGATTAATGTGTTTCTAAGTATATTCTTATCCCTGAATTCAACTTTCGTCTTCCGAAACTAAGGAATATCCTTTTAAATTTGTGTGAAAATAATTTTTAGTATGTTTATGTTTTGCAAATATATAAATAAAGCATAAGGACTAACATCCTAAATATTGGACTATATTTACCGCAATATATTTTCTTGCACGAACAACTATATGTTGCACTTTCAAGAGGAATACCAAGATCGACAACAAGAGTTCTTTACTACAGAGCAACCAACGAATTAGGAAGAAACATACACACAAAAAATATTATCCACAAAGAAGTGTTCGTTAAGATACCATCACAATAAATACTTTTAAACTTTAATATATAATCATCTAACTAACATGACAAAATTGATCATTTGTGTAAGTTTTTATGATATCATTTTATTTTAAATTCATGTATTATGGTAATGTAATAATATTTTTCAGCTTTTAGATGATTGTTGTATTATTATCATAAAATTTCTCTCATTAATTAAATTTTATTGTTCATTCATATAAATAAATATTTAAATCATCACATGCCATTATTAACGTGCAACACACGTTCATAGATACTAGTACAATATTAAAAGTATGAAGGCCCTTAGCGAAATATCGTTCGATCTTTTTACCCTGTAGAAATTGATTTTGCACTAGACAAAATAGTCGTTTAAACTATTTTTCTAATATTTAAGACTTGAAAATTAATTATATTTTGTGTATTAAATCATTCCTTATTTGCACTAGATAGGAAATCCTAATATTTAGGACTTCAAAATCAATTATACTTTTACCTTATATCAATCATTAAAAGAACAAAACCCACCAACATACTTTTACCGTATTACTAATTTTAGGGTACGCGCGTTGCACGTGTACTCTATTTTAATGAGCATAAATATTTTAAAATTACGTAAATACTATTAAACCATATAATTGAGTTATTGAATATTATTTTCAAAAAACATAAACTCTGAAAAATAATTAATACTGATCATATTTAACCAACGTATTATGAAAAAAAAAAACTATGCCACACAAAAGTAATCTAATGCTTTATTATAACGTCAATGTATGGGTTATGCGTTTGCTTTAGTAGGTTAGAGTCGAATATATAAGTATATTGACTTGTACTCAAACATAATGCAACAATATTATGTTCTTCATTGTCTTAGAAGTATGAATTATATTTTGCTCAAATACCTAATATGAACATCATCTTAGTCGTCTTAGAACTCAAATTGAAAATACAGAAAATTAAAAAAGAGTTCATATTATTAAGTTTAGTTATCATACGAAGAACATAATTGGATGGTAATATTCAAATCCAACTAAATTTATTTCTGGATTGAAATAAAATAATTGTCATAAAAATTTAAGGTAGAAAATTAATAAAAGGGTAGTCCAGTGTACTAAGCTTTCGATATGTGCGGAGTCCGGGAATTAATTAAAAAAATAGTAAAAACAGAATGTATCCTAATTGTACAGATTAATTTTTATCTTTCGATGAAGGCTTAACACATTCGAATTTAGCTACAACTGAAAGTTTAAGATCCTCTATTCCAATGCAAATTCAGTGTTATATTACTTCTTATTATGAACTATTTTTTGAGCTGGAAATAAGTTCTTTTTTAATTAATTAAAATAATAAAAAAATTCAAAAAGTAAAAGTGGTAAATTATGAATTTAGAATCCTAAATATTAGTTCATTTATATTTTTTAAATATTGGCAATATCCAATTCATTTTTTTTTTGTTTACTTTTTAAAATTTGAAGGATCTTTAACAAAAGAGATTTACTTTGATTTGGACGGTAACGTTAGTAGTTTTGATTTAGTTTCATGTCGGTTGAAATCTAAATGTTAGGACTTTCACATAATTCAAATAATGAAAAAATATAATACGTAAAATTTTAATTGATTTTAAATTCTTAAAAATTAAAAAAAATAATTAAATGACTATTTTGTCAGCGTGAAATCAAATTTTAAAGGGTATAAATGACGAATGACATCTTGCTAAGGGCCTTCGTGCTTTAATATAGTACTAGTTTTAGGATACGCGCCATGTGCGTGTACCTTATATCGATGTGTACAAAATTAAAATTTAAAAAATATAAGCTCTTGAAAATGATAAATATTGATCATATTTAGTCAAAAGTAGCGAATGACCTGGCTAAGCATGACAACCAAGATAATCTTGAAAGATCAATGTTCTATTATGTATCCCTTTTTTAATTTTAATTTTCGCATCAAAATGATCTAGGTACTTATTATAGACATGCCAACTACAAAAAATAAAAAAAAAATAGTGATGGACCAATTTTGTAGCTATATAATAAAAATTCATATTCAGTGATATAATTAGTTACAGGTTATAAGAATATCTTATTAGCTATACAAGATGAATTTTATAACTAATTCCTATTTTGTAAAGTCAAGTTATGTAATAAAATTTCTTAGTAATAATATTAATTTCTTTTTTACCAAAAAATATTAATTTAGATACTTATGTAGATTAATTATGGTAATTAATTTTTTATCACAAATTAATAGTTCATGTAATTATCCAACAATAATTACTATTTTAAAACCTGATGCCGTATTAAATTTTAAGAATAGAAACAAACAGATTTAACAACCAATGTGTCGGCAGCAGTCCAATTAACAACTTTCAAGAAAACGTTTTTGTTGTTTTAGTAGATAGTCGTATCCATGTGAAGTAGAGTATTTTTGACTTCTAATATGAGTTTTTGAAGGTTAAACAAGTGTAACAATATGTCACGACTCGGATTTTTCACCCTCGGGAGTCGTGATGGCGCCTACTGGTGAAAGCTAGGCAAGCCAATCAACCGAATTATTTACCTTGTTTCCATTTTTAAATTCATTACAATTTAAAACCAATAACTAATAAACAACATAACTTAACGAGCGGAATAATAAAATTTCAGACTTTAAATTACGGCTAATAAAATCTCCTTAACGAAATTACCCAAGATTTGGTGTCACGGCTTCACAGACTGTCTAAGAGTACTACAAATAAGGGTCTGAAAGAAATAACAAAGTACTGTCTCTGGGACTACATAAAAGAAACAGGTAGAATAGATAGCGGGAGACACTAAGGCCTGCGGACACCTGCAAGACTACCTCGGGTCGCCTCCTGAAAAGCAAGAAGTTGAAAGCTCACTACGGTCCGAAATCTGCAGCGTTGGGATCTGCACAAAAGAGTGAAGAGTGTAGTATCAGCACAACCGACCCCATGTGCTGGTAAGTGCCTGGCCTAACCTCGGCGAGGTAGTGACGAGACTAGGACCAGACTCCAGATAGACCTGTGCAGTTATATATATATGTACATCTACAGCGGAAAGATAGAAGTAATTAAACAATTAAAGCTGGGAAGGGAAACATACTTCGGGGTAGCAGATAAAACAGATCATCAAAGAGTAATAAGGAAACTACAATTTAACTTCTAACCGAATAAAATGAAATACAGGCAACTTTTACTTTCAGTTCTATCTTGTTGCAGGCGTGCAACCCGATCCCATTTCTCATATTTTGTGGTAGGCGTACCACCCGCTCCCATTTCATTATATCTTGCGGTAGGCGTACCACCCGCTCCCATTTTATCATATTTTGTAGTAAGCGTACCACCCGCTCCCATTTACATCATACTTTTGTGGTATGCATACCACCCGCTCCCATTCACAAGTCATCACAAAAATCACAAGAAATTCCGGCAAGGGAACAAAAGCAATATAATATTTCCCAGCAAGGGAACAATAATATCAAAGCAAACATCCCGACAAGGGAGAATCAGCTATAACCAATCTTAACTCAACTTCTACTCAGCTCAACTAATGCACAAACTTAAACTCCCAAAACAAAACACCAAGTACAGATAAAATTGGAACAACAGGATTCTCAATGTTGATCACGAATTAGTGGAAAGAAAGAAAAACACATCTTAACCTCTTACCAAGTTCTCTTTTTTCACTTCATGCAACTAATGAAAGCCCAAAAGGTTTCTATTTCTACTCAATACATCAAAATCAAACAAATTGATTCTGACTTTCCCAAATTAGTAATCAATTTAGCAAGGACGAAACAGTCTACAAGTACTTAAGAGTCATAATAATTCTCATAAAATAATGATAAAAGTATCAACCATTCAGTTAAAGGGGAGATGATTAACAACAAAAACAAATTGATCATCATTCTTAAATTAACGTTCATAACTTACAAGTTGGAGACAGGAAGCTCTTTGCAGAAAAGTAAAAGTTTATAGAGAAGAATTATTAATTTCGTAGTATCATTTAAGAACACAACAACTATCCATTTGAGACTCACGGTCATGCTCGACACCAACATATAGATACTCGTCACCATGCCTATACATCGTACTCAACAAGAAGCAATTAACAAATAGGACACAACTTCTAATCCCTCAAGCTAAGGTTAGACCGAACACTTACCTCACTTTGCAACCAAATCCAAAATTCCAACAAACCTTCACCTTGAAACTTTGTGTCCGAAGACTTCAAATCTGAATATGAAAGTCACGGTGATAGCTTTTTTGAGTATTTGCTAGTTTCTCTCTTTCTTTCTTCTAAGGCTTGGTAATAGTTTATTTTCCTTTTGTTTGCTTGCAGGAACTTTAATACTCCGTTCTCTGCCCTGCAATTCTTGATTCTTTTAGATTTCATAGAATCTCTTAAATTCTCCTTCTATCTGATGGCCTACGGCATTTAACTTTCTGGGATTCGGCCCTTTTATTTATTTTTTATTTTTTTCAAATGGTTATAACTTGAGCTCGGGATCGCAAAATTTGATTCCGGGCATACGCCTAAGTCCTAAATCACGATATGGACCTACTTGAACTATCAAAACACTTATACAAGTCCGTCTACTAAAAATGTTGACGGAAGTCAACACACTTGAGTTTTAAAGCTCCATTTCACATTTTAATCTTTTTTTTCTCCACATAAAAACGTTCTGAAAAATTATACAGACTGCACATGCAAATCGAGGTGAGGTAGAACGGAGGTTTTTAAGCCTTGGAACACTGAATTCAATCTAAAAACAAGCGATGACCCTTTGGGTCGTCACACAATATATGTGTTACACAGAGTTTTTACAATTATAATAAAGTCATACCTCAAAAGCACTGGCTGGTATGTCTAGAGTAAAACCGATAGTCCGAATCAGAAAAAATACTATAGGATTATTGGTTAGGGATTTAGTTTGCTCAATTTTATTAATAATTTTACCAGCAATCCAGTAAAGTTCATTAAAATTACAATCTTATCCTTAGGTATATAAAGGCAATACCTTCGAAGATTAGTACAGTGCTCGAAGTATGACACAGGTATACCTAGTTGCTTAGCTATGTTAAAAGGTTTTCCATTTGTAAAAAGCCCATATTTTGTTAAAAAACAGCAACAGACGAAGCTATTAAGTGATAACATCACACCACCTCTGTAGTTGGTCGGTTAAGGCATTTCTTACTATCTATCCATTTGCTTAACTCACGAAGCTCCTAACCAAAAACTCATTAATCATCCTATTATCTTCTTGATCACTTAAAGCATTATTTTATTTTATCGGGATAAACCGATAATCGAACCGTTTACGATTAATAATCGATCAATTGATATTCAATAATTGATATGTTATCAATTCGATTACTGTTTAGCAGATCATAAATTGATTACTAATATGTCGAATAATCAAACTGAACCGATCAACACCCGCCCTTATCGGGCACTGGGCTAACTGAAAAAGGATATAAGATAATATACTAGTTATTTAATTTTTTTACACATCAATATAGTTTAGTCCATTAAAAAATGTTACTTGTCATATTTTTATTAGATTATCAATTAATTATATAACTGATATATGTCTCAACTTATGTATCATACATTATTTTAGTATGTTATAGAAAAAAAGTCATACTTTCATATTTAGAGATAATTTAATTTTAAAGTTGCTACTTTGTCCTTAATGAGATGATTTATAACCACATAAATATTTATGAATTGTTTTAGACCACAAATTTTAATTTTTTTTTTTGTCTTTTCTTAAATTTGAGTCAAACACCGAAAAATAAATTGGAACAAAGGAAGTAATGTTTGTCGTAGGAATGTTTACTTGTGATTATTTTATAATTGATCTGATTGATAAATTTATATTCATTATACAGTAAGTTCGTACAATTTAAATTCGAGGATTGAATGAATATGTTTCTTATTTCATTCTCCACTAATTTTAATTAGAGTTATACAAAGAAAACTGATAAATCGCACCAATCCGATAATTCGAGTCAAACTGGAAAAAAAAATCGAATGTAATTTGGTGTTGGAAAAAAAATCCAACCATAATTGGTTTGGTTTAGTTTTAATTAAAAAAGTCAAACCGAACCCAAACCAACCCGACATTATATTTATACAATTTAAAAAAATATATTTTATGCATATAAATATTTTTTGTAATATAATTTATAGATATTTCTTAAACTTGTTTACAGTTTTATCTTTAAAAATATTATTTAAAGTTTAGACTAAATGTTCCAATAAAATTTATAGCCCATAAAAGTAGTAAGTCAAGTAAAGTTCAAATCAATAGCTAATAAAGAAAATTCAATTCAACAGTAGGAATGACAATAGTGTTTGGATATCTACTTTTTAGTTTTGCATTGATTTATAATGAAAATATATAACCTAGTTTTTTTTTTTTTAATGCTTAGTTGCGTAATTAATAGTACTCATTGGTTGTACTTATTTCGGCACGACCTATATAGTACTTTTAGATTATGTTAATTTTTATTATGGTGTATTAATTAGTAATATTTTCTTTGTGCAATTCTATTATCTATGTTATTGAATATTTTAGTACAATATCATGACTCATCTCATATTATTATTTTATTTTTTTGAAAAATACATTATATAATTGTATGCTACTAGGATTAAAATAAATATTTGGAGCACAACTTACATATTTTGTGCTATTAAGACTTTACGGGGAAAAAACCAACAATACGAAAAAACCCAAAAATTTGAGAAAAACCGAAATTGAAAAATTTAATTTTATTGGTTTAATTTGGTTAATAAATTTAAAACCTAACACCGTTAACTTGATTTGATAATTAAAAAATTCGAATCGACTCGAGCTATGTACACCTCTAATTTTAATAAGGAAACCTCAGCTTCTGTGGCTAATTCCTTTTTTAACCAACAGCTGCGGTAGTGGTAGAAGGGATAGCAGTACTTTTTCAAGAATATATATGACAGCGAAATGAGGGTTTAGCCCAAAATCAGGGACAAGAATCACGTTGACAAAAAGTTAAAGTTGTCTACTCCTATTCATATTCAACAAAAAATAAGAAGTGACATGGGGATCACAAATGTAGCTTCCATTTTCAAAACCTAAACAGAAGTCCAAGTTACAAACCGTTACAACATTAGAATTTTGGAATTTTACCCCAAAACCCGCAACCGTTTGGCCATAAATGGAATTAGTGTTTGACCGTAAATAAATTTGAAGTTTGAATTTAAATTTTTTTGAAAAGATAAAGAGTCGTTTATTCATAAGTTTTTTCTTTTTTTTTTTCTTAATTTTTTAAAAAAATATATTTATTCATGAAATTTTGCAAGTAAAATTTTTCGAAAATAAATTTTTTTCAAAAATCACTTTTTCAAAATTTCCAGGAAGACTTTTTTTCCTCACTTACAAAACTGCAATATTCTTTTTAAGTGAAATGCATGTTCAAATATAATTTCAAAATTCAAATATCATTTTTCAACATAACTCCAAATACTTTTTTTTTCTTTACAAAAGTTACAATTTTTATGTCCAACGCCTAATAAAAAACTCTAAAAAACTATTTTTCAAAATTTCACTTCAAATTATTCACAAAAATTTCAAAAACAGCCCCATATTATATTCATATCCAAATACAACTCTAATTTTCAAATATCATTTTTAGTTAATTTATTTTATTTACTTTTTTCCGAAATTTCAGAATACCCACGTAATTTCCTCCTCCTTATTCATATGAGAGAGAAGCACAACAATTTTCCTCACTTAGGAAAGAAAGTGAAATACTAGACATCTACTACATATTCCACTAGAGTAGATCCCAAGTGAAGAAACAGAGCAAAACAGAGTAGAGCTTCTCCATTTCCTTCAATCCTAAAACCTCTTTAGGAGTAGAAGGTTTAAACCAAAAATGGTTGAAATAATGCAGAAGAAGAAGCCCTCTTTCTCTTTGTACAGATTTTTTAAACATTGTTCTGTTCTGCTCTTACTCTCCACCATTTTTTCTTCTGTTAGAGCTTTTGATTATGCAGATGCTCTTTCCAAAAGTCTTCTTTATTTTGAAGCTCAAAGGTCTGGTCGTTTACCTTATAATCAACGTGTCACTTGGCGCGACCATTCTGGCCTTACTGATGGCTTAGAACAAGGAGTAAATTCCTCTACCCTTTTTTGTTTCTTGTTTTTTCTAATGTTTAGACAAAAAAAAAAAGATTTGATTTTTATAATGTTTATGATTTGTGGTTACTGTTTGGAATTTTACAATGTAGGTGGATTTGGTTGGAGGATACTATGATGCTGGAGACCATGTTAAATTTGGGCTGCCAATGGCATTTACAGTAACAATGTTGTCATGGGGTGTAATTGAATATGGTGAAGAGATTTCTTATGTAGGGGAAACGGAACATGCTTTTGAAGCTATCAAATGGGGTACTGATTACTTCATCAAAGCACACACTAGCCCAAATGTGTTATGGGCAGAGGTAATTAAATTCAAGAAATGTTTAAACATAATTTAGAGCTAAAAACATTTGAGCTCCGGTTCTATCGGAAACAACTTCTGCATTTTCTCAAGGTAGGGTTAAGGTCTGCGTATACACTATCTTCCCCAACAGAGGGCGAAGCTACAATCTGGTAAGGGTGGTCAATTGAACACTCTTTGTCAGAAAATTACACTTCATATATAGGTTAAATATTAGGTTTTAGAGGTATATAACATATATTGAATACTTTTTGTTGGAGATCTTTTTTGCTTCTTTTAAGTTTGAGCAGCTTAAGAGAAACTTTTGTCTATGCCAATAGTCCCCGAACTCTATTTGCGGGATTATAATGAAATTATTGTTGTTGTTATTTTTACTAGGGCTAAAACATATGTGGTTAATCAGACAATGAAATTTGAAAATTTTGTACATAGGTGGGAGACGGGGATACTGATCATTACTGTTGGCAAAGGTCAGAGGATATGACAACTTCTAGGCAAGCCTTCAAAATTGACGAGAATAACCCTGGTTCCGATCTAGCCGGTGAGACGGCGGCGGCAATGGCAGCGGCGTCGATTGTTTTTAGGAAAAACAATCCACATTATTCTCACTTACTATTGCACCATGCCCAAGAGGTAACTAATAATTAAATGATTCAAGTTATATATTCTGACCTATAGATTACGAGGTTCGAGCCGTGAAAGTAGTCACTAATGCTTGCATTAGAGTAAGCTGTCTATAATGCATCGGAACGGGTGGAACCATTTTTCGAACTCTGAATATTTTGTGCGTCGAACTATCCTTTAAGTTATATATACTGAAATAGTGACATGTAAAATCATTATTTGCTAGTATGTATTTAATGAAATGGGGTTATATGAACATTGTGCAGTTATTCGAGTTTGGTGAAAAATACAGAGGGAAATATGATAACAGTGTGGGAGTAGTGAAGAGCTATTATGCATCAGTGAGTGGATACGAAGATGAGTTGTTGTGGGCAGCATTGTGGCTATACAAAGCCACCGACAAGGAAGAGTATTTGAAGTATGTAATTAACAATGCAAATTCCTTTGGGGGTATTGGTTGGGCTATTACTGAGTTCAGTTGGGATGTAAAGTTTGCTGGTCTCCAACTTATTGCTTCCAAGGTACGGCCTAACTGTTCCTATCAACTTTTTAGAGCTTAACTCTCTTTCACTAAAGGTATTTAATTGCAGTGAAATCTTTTTATAATAACATTATATGTCTGGAACTTTATTGATTGTTATATTGAAATGACGTTATTTTTATTATTGTATTCATTAATATATTTCTTTCTAATAATAGTGTGATTATATTTTTACTGAGCCAAGAGGTATATCGGAAATGGCTTTCTACCTTCACAAGGTAGGAATAAAGTTTACGCATACACTATCCTCCCAGATCCTACTTGTGGGATTACACTGAATTTGTTGTTGTTGTATAACGAAATGCTGTTATAAAGAACATATAATATAACATTATATGAATAATCAGTTCCAAAGAAAACTTAGTTATTATGGTAAAATGTTATAATAGAAAATGACTATTATAGAGATATTTAACTGTATGTATATTGTTTGGTTAAACAACAACAACAAAATACCAGTGGAATCCCACAAAGTGGGATCTGGGGAAGATGGATAAGGTGTTCGTAGATCTTAACCGGTGTATTTGCATTATTTGGTTAATATGACTTATAAATAACAAACGTTAGCAAGTCTTATATGGTAGTCCGAAAAAATGGTAAACGACTTGCTGTTACAAAAGTATTAAATTATGTAATGGTAATCTTCACATTGTTAGTAACTTAGTATAGTATATATACGTGATTTTTAATCATGTCAGGGTAAATGTGCATTCCATAGGTCATACCATGTGCTTTTACTGCAGAAGATTTCATTTTCAAATGTTTGAATTTCTAGGGCCAGCATGTTCTTGTACTGCATTAGCTTCCAATATTTCAATTTCAATCTTATGAAACGTGTATCCATAAGAAAACGAAAAAAAAATGTACATCTTTCTAAAGTAAGAGCCTATATTCTTTGAATTTAAATTGTTTAAGCAGTAACATTTCCTCAATGTCTTTGTGTCAAATCTTATGTGGTGGCTTTTGTTTAAGAGTCAAATGTGGAATTATACTTTTACTTCTGGGTGGGATATGCTTTTAACTTTTTGGAAAACTAGTGTACTATAAATCTATAATAAAGTTGAGAGAGATATGTGAAGTGAGCGCAAATTAAGGTATCTTAATAAATGAGGACTACTACTAAGATGAGGTGAATAAAGGCATAGGCCCTTAGGAGAACAATGTCACGTGTATATGATGCCTTTGCATTGGGCATTTGACAGTGCCTTTAATGTGGGATCTTCAATTGTTAGGTACAAGTAGAATCCGCATAAATTGAGTTTGACACTAATTATAATTCCCGATGATGAATAGTGAAATACCATAACAACAATAATAACATATTCGGTGTAGTCTCACAAGTGAGGTCTGAGAGTAGAGGAGGATCTAAAATTTTTAGAACATAGATGCACCACAAAAGAAAGGAGGGAAAAAAAGTGTAAAGTGGGAATTGATCCTTGTTTCTTTGAGTAAATAATTAAGTATTAAACTAAGTGCATCATTCAACCTTTAAGGAGCATGGGTGCCGATACTTAATATTGAACTTATTCTAAAAAATACATACATAAAATACCTAGTTTGATAAAGGGATCATGAGTTCACGTATCCCATAATTGAAGCTATAGTTCCGCCCGTGCTGGGAAGGGTAGTTTGTACACAGACTTCACTCCTATCTTGTGAAGGTAAAAAAGACTGTTTTCGATTATGAACAGTGAAATGAAAAGTAGAAAAAGGAATAGCTTTTATGAAATATGCATCTATGTGAAGAAAATGAAATTGATCATTAGATTGCATTTCTACTTCTGGTAATAACTGTATTTGGGCATACACTGTAATACAAAGTCTTCTTTTTTTCTTCTCATTTTTCTTGCATATGATATGATGTAATGTTTGTGGTGAAATCACTGCTGCTGGTTCTGATTTGAGTTCCTACAACATTGAATTGCCATCTACCCAACTTGAAAATTATAAGCAGATTTGCCCCACTCTCTATCTCAACTTCCTGAAGTTTATACTAGCATATCTTTTAATTGATGTAAAAATAATTGAGCACAATGAGTTTTGGGTACATACTTAAATTCAGAATTTAATATTTATAGCACTCTCTTTTTAGCATGATAAAAATCCCAATCCCTTCAAAAAATAGTAAACTTAATAAGGAAACAGCTCATAAATTGATTTGACAACCCACTGACTAGCAGCACATGATCAATACCCAAGAAAAAACAAAATGAGAAAAAGATCTAACTATCTAATTTTACTTGACAATAATATGAATTTTTTTCTCTTTTTGGTCGGTTTTAAGTATAGGGAATCCAAACTTATTTGAGACTGAGCCGTAGTTGGTGATTATGTCAATGCAGTTACTACAGGAGGAAAAGCACAAGGAACACAGCCACATACTGGAACAATATCGATCAAAAGCCGAACACTACATATGCTCATGTCTTAACAAAAACAACGGCAGTAGCAACGTCGAGCACTCTCCGGGCGGCTTATTATACGTCCGGCAATGGAACAACATGCAGTACGTATCGACGTCGGCTTTCTTACTCACAGTTTATTCAGATTTCCTTCAAAAATCCAACCAGAAAATCAGCTGCAGTGAAGGAATAGTTGATCATGAAGATCTCTTCAATTTTGCCAAATTTCAAGTAGACTATATTTTGGGCCTTAACCCAAGAAACATGAGTTATCTTGTGGGCTTTGGCCCAAATTACCCAAAAAGAGTCCACCACAGAGGGGCCTCAGTTGTGTCCTATAGGGAAAACAAAGGCTTTATTGGTTGTACTCAAGGGTATGACTATTGGTACAACAGAGATGAGCCCAACCCAAATATTTTAATTGGGGCTTTGGTTGGAGGCCCAGATAATCAAGATAATTTTGAAGATGATAGAGGAAATTATGTGCAGACGGAGGCGTGTACATATAACACAGCACCTCTAGTTGGAATTTTCGCAAAGTTGAATTTCTTGAGTAATCCACCATTAATTGCATCTTTCTAATAAACGAGTAAGTATTACACGCAATATTATTATTCTAGAGTATGTAATATTTTGTATTTCTCTTTTTTCTTTTTGGGGGGTTTCTTATGGTGGCTAAAAGTTTGGCACAGCCCCATTGACCCCCACCCACCCCCTACCTTGTGTGACCCCAATTGTGCATATTTGATAATGCAATATAATATAAGTATCAACTTATGTATTAAATCTTTGAATTTTTGATATTTTGTTTATTTTAATATTTGGATTAAGTTATATAGATTGACAGTGCAAATATTTTTATACACTATCTATGAATTGTAATATGTGATAGTAAGTTGGTTTTAATTTTTATTAGATTCTTGTTAGAATATTCCTTGAGAAACCACCCGCAGCCATTACCATTTCGCTTATATAATGGATACCTGCTTACTATGCAATGGCTTCTTTATTATTCGGGTGCGCATTGGTTAACCTGCTCACCGTGCAATGGCTCGCAAACCACACAGGAAGTGTAAATCGCACTAGGCAAGCCCGTTACGATGAGCTTTGATTGAGGAGGCTGCTGGTGAGTAGAAACGATCACTCACCCAACCAACTTAGCCAACGCTTTCAGGCAATTTTTATTAGATTACCAATTAAGTTTATCAAGAGATATATTTGTAATTACTAACTAAGTAATCTGATTGTGTAAATACTCTTTTATATAACTAGTATTTAAAACTTAAAACTCATTAATAGTTTTGTTAAAGGGATTAAGTTATGCCTTGTATGAGACTAATAAGGCAAGTGACGGACTCTGTTATTAGGCAATAGAAGAAGGGGCCTAAGCAAGACATTGCTCTACTAATTAGGCTGTTTACTTATTTTGTTACTCTTTTGATTCTCGAAGAAGTGCTCTAATACTCGGTTGCATGGGGATTATAAACACGTTATTATTAAGACACATTGTTAGCACGTTCTCTCGCGAAGAAAAGTAAAAGATGAGACAAATGGAAAGGCTTGTGAATGCAAATAGATTATGTGGCGGTATTTGATTGACTTTAAACAAGAAAAAGTTACTATCTAAACTAAACTTTAGATATTTGTGGGATATAACACTCTCACTAATGATAAAATAAGAGGTTTACAATTTAATTAATTCTAAAATTTTACATTCTTTTTGAGTATACCAAAAAAAAAGTATGTTATATAAATTGAAACGAATGAAATATAAACACTTACCTATTTTTTTTATTAATTTTAATTTATGTGATATAATTTGAATCGAATTTATGAAATAAAAAAAAACTTTTGAAATTTATGATATTAAATATGTCATAGCATTTGTGTGATTATAAATTTTTAAAACATATTAGCTTAAATAATCTATAATATTTGTGTGATTATAAAACTTTTGAAACGTATAAACTTAAATAATCCACAATATTTGTGTGACCAAAGTTTTAGTGAATCTTGTACCAAGCCAACTCAAATTTCCTTTTTCAACCTTCTCAAGTCTTAATCAAAAGCTTAAAATAAACCGTTGTTTCTCTTGCCGACAACCCTGTTCTCTATCATTTTCTAAGAGTACGGTAAAGATCTCTTTTTTAAACACTTTATTTATACTTTCAACAATATTAAGCCAAAGGTCCTTAATATGAAACTCAAGTAGTGTGAGTTAATCAAATTATTAATGACTTTCCAATTCAATGGCACCATCGCATCATTCCTTTTCTCCTTTTGCACTCCTAATCTCATCCATCGATTAATGCATGTCTATTTCATGCAACTTCATTCTTTTACCTCCAAAAGAACATGGAACAAACAACAAAGTAAAATGGAAAAACATGAAGTGGACCTTAATTAACCCAAGCTAGCACTTATGCGGCACTCATAGGTAAGTAAAAGAGATGCTTCTAAAGAGATTCGACTTTAATACTAAGCTAAGTTGAGACAATTCTACGTTACACACAATATCAAAATGAGAAATTTATACAAAGTGATTAAAATTTAAAAAAAAAAAATATCAGACCTAGATTTGAACGTGTGAACTAAAATAATTTTTGAACCTTCTTTGCCCTACACTAGAATTTTTCTTTATGTCAAATGGATTAGTGACGACTTCAGAAGTTGAACACTATCGGTTCGAGTTTGAAGTTCTACCACAAGCCAGTCAGTTTACTGTATTCGAAATTTTTTATTGTACTTATTGAATTCAGTAGCGTATATATAGGAATTTGAGCCGAAGTTATTTAATTCAGATGAACCTGTAAGTTATGCACTGGATTCACTATGAAGGGGATTCAACAGTTTATACCTACTTATTTACACAGTATAATTTTTTCAGTACCCCTCGTCACATATCAAAAGCTAAGATACTTATCATGAGGAAAGTGCTTCTTTAATAAAATTGAAGTGATACATAGCATGTGGATTTAATCACGTACACAAATAGCAAATTGGTTAGACCATTCATGATGTAATTTTTCTAGGAAATAGTAGGATTCAGCATTCTGGGAAATCGCTGCCAAAAGCACTCAAACATTATTGGAGAATTCATTCAATGCCGTTGGTTCAGAACAATATCATTTCGAAAGGGACAAGAGAAGACATTAGAATCATTTTACATGACACTTTTTGTACAGATGCAGCATTAGGATCCAAATCCAATATGTCATTCTTGGATTTGTTGGATTGATTTTTTGAATTCACTTCTTGGGATGTGCTTTTGTGTGGTACAAATGAATAATGGTTATTTGCACGCGTTTTTGATTCTGAATGCTCGTCACTCAATAGTTCATTTTGGACCTTCCAAAATCCAGGAGGAGGAAATGAAAAGGATCTCTTCTTATCTTTTCTTCTCCACGCAGAAGATATGCACGTCTCTTCTTATCTCTTCTTATTTCTACCGTGTATGTTTTGGGGAGAGTAACGTGTATACAAATCTTATCTTTATCCTGTGGAGTAGAAATGTTAATCTGAAAGATCCTCGACTCAAGAAAAGCAATTAAAGCGTAAATATGTTATATGAAACTAATTTTAGAGCTATATTTGTATAAAAATATGGAATAAAGCTAGTTATTTAAGCATTTAATATAACCAATCGATAGTTACATGGTTTGGTAGTTAACTCATTAAATTGGCTCCACACAAAATAAACCTCCAGTAGTTTTTGCAGAAATCCTATCTGTATTATGACCAATATTTTGGCTAATGGAGTCCATCTCACATAAGCATGATCATATTTCCTAAGTGTAGACTTTGTTGGCAATATTCTTTGGGACCCAAAAATATTGCATTGTGTGGTAGATATCATTTGCACAAGTTGTATCTTTTCTTTTACAACTAAGAGGCCAAGACTTTTTTGACTATAAAAGGAAAGGACATTAGTTCATTTAGACACACCAACAAGACTTGAGTCTTCATTTCTTGTTTCTTCCTTTCCTCTTTTATTAAGAGTGTTTTGTATGAGAGTTAAGTGTTGGGAAGCACTTATGTGAACCCTTTCTTTGGAGTGATCTTGTGAGGTTATTCTCTCGGGGGTATTTGGGATTAATTAGAGTGTTTACTCTAATTTTATACTCTCTTTTGTACTCTTATTGGTATAGTGAAACTGCTCCTCTCCGCTTGTGGACGTACGTCGCACTGACCGAACCACGTTAAATTGGTGTCTTCTTTATATGCTTTAATTGCTGTTATTATCAACTTGCATTGTCTTTGTTATTGTCATTATAACGTTGTTTGGCTAAATTGCGCACTACTGCAGGTTCCTGATCCTAACAAATTGGTATCAGAGCCGGATCTAACCAGGTTTGTTTCAGTAGCCAATATGACTATAACAAAGACCTATGTTGAGAAATTTGATCGAAGTGCAAACTTCGGAATGTGGCAATTAAAGATGGAAGCTATCCTAATTCACGATGGCTTAGATTTGGCGTTGCAAGGAAAGGAGAAGAAGCCGAATAAAATGACGGATGCGGAGTTTGCCGTCATAGACAAAAAGGCAAAAGCAGGTATCATTTAAATCTCTCAAATGAGGTTTTACGTGAAGTTTCTGTAGAAACCACAGCCAAAGATATGGGAAAAATTGAAACCTTATATATGAAGATGACAATGGAAAATAGACTTTACCTGAAGCAGAAGCTTTATACAATTCGTATGGGTGAAGGTACCTCTATTCTCTCTCATCTGGACACTTTTGATTCCATTATTATGGATTTGAATAATATAGATGCTGAAATTAAAGATGAGGATCAAGCCGTGTTACTGCTTTGTTCTCTAACCCCATATTTTAAGCATATAAGAGATACTATACTTTATGCAAAGGATAATATCTCTTATAAGGATATTAAATCTATCTTAAAATCAAAAGAACAGATAGATAGTGATATTACTGGGGAAGCTAGTGGAATTCAAGCGGAAGTTGGCTTGTTTGTTAGGGGAAAATCCGACTCAAAATCCAGACACAATAATTTAGAGTGTCGCTATTGTCATAAGAAAGGTCACATTATCTCCGAATGCTATAAGCTGAAAAATAAAGAAAAGCATAAGGAAAGAAAAAATGAGCACAAAAATATTGACATTGCGGAAGCAATTGTAGCTGCTGATGAGACCGAAAGAACTATTTTTTTAGCAACTAAAAATAGTTTCAAATCTAACAATGAGTGGATTTTAGATTCGGGTTGTTCATATCATATGTGTCCTAGCAGGGACTTGTTTACTACATATGATTTAGTTACAGGTGGAGTTGTCCAACTGGGTAACAATGTTACTTGTAACGTTATTGGCAAAGGTACAATTCGGATAAGAATGCACGATGGTGTGGTGAAAATCTCACTGATGTTAGATATTTTCCTTAGTTGAAGAAAAATCTCATCTCTTTGGACACTTTAGAATCCCTAGGATGCAAACTCACTGGTAAGGTGGAGTTCTAAAAAAATTTCAAGGTGCTCTTGTGATCATGAAAGGACACAGATCTGGTTCGTTGTACACTTTATTGGGATCCACTGCTATAGGTCCTACTACAGTTTCGATATTAGACAACTTGTCTGATTTTGATGGCATTAAATTTTGACATATGCCCATTGGGGCTTTTGCGGAGAGGGTGGAGCAAATTTACTATATCAGTATAGCCAATAGTTTGGCTAATGGAGTCCATCTCACATAAGCATGATCATATTTGCAAAGTGTAAACTTTGATTGCAATATTTTTTGGGACCCAAAATTATTGCATTGTGTGGTGGATATCATTTGCACAAGTTGTATCTTTTCTTTTACAACTAAGAGGCCAAGATTTTTTTGCCTATAAAAGGAAAGGACATTAGTTCATTTTAGACACACCAACAAGACTTGAGTCTTCATTTCTTGTTTCTTCCTTTCCTCCTTTATTAAGAGTATTTTGTATGAGAGTTAAATGTTGGGAAGCACTTGTGTGAATCCTTTCTTTGGAGTAATCTTGTGAGGTTATTCTCTCGGGGGTATTTGGGATTAATTAGAGTATTTATTCTAACTTTGCACTCTCTTTTATACTCTTATTGGTATAGTGAAATTGCTCCTCTCCGCTTGTGGACGTAGGTCACACTGACCGAACCACGTTAAATTGATGTCTTTTTTATATGCTTTAATTGTTGTTGTTATCAACTTGCATTGTCTTTGTTATTGTCATTATAATGTTGTTTGGCTAAATTCCGCACTACCCAGGTTCCCAATCCTAACAATATCAGTAGTCTCTTCGATTGAGAAATCCCTATTTGTACTATGTGCGATTTGTAAATGAGGATTACAACAAAAACATGGTCCCATTGACACCATTGGCAATTTGGACAGATAAGTAGACAAGGGTTCTCTTATGTGGTTGATCCTGAATAGTACCAACAATTTCCAATGGGACGTCTAAGAATGACGTGAATTTGTCTACCCAAATATTAAAATTTGACAAGAATCGAACCTCGATTACATTTATTGTGCAAGTAATTTATGCACGCAAAAGGAAATGACGATCTGGAAACACAAGCGCTGATGCAAAAATAGAAGAGCATTCACTTAATGCAGAAGTTAGATGTTCATTAGATACATGAAATGACTATAGAAAAGGTCCAGCAATAAAGATATGACTTCATTTATAAGGAAGCAACAAGATGAAAGCGACCAATTCGGTTGGTAAATGCTTAGTATTCAGAAAGGATTTAAATGTCGTTAAAGTATCTAACTACCACAGTACGATGTCCAGCTTGTCAATTTGCTAGGGCTATTTTAGTAGCTAGCTGAAGTCCATTAGCTATGGAGCAGTGGCAACATTTACTACTTCCTTATGTTTCGTTCAGCTACTATTATTATTCGTAATCACCAATAGGTGAGGTGGAATAGTTGAGATTTCTCTAACCTTAAACAAAAATCTTGGATTTGAGCCTAGGGAATATGAAACTTTATGACAGGGAACTCTTTACCTTTTAAACGAGCCTGCTCGATATGAATCTAAATTAATGGATCTAATAGATTTTGAATACAAGATGGTAAAACTCAAAAATAAAATGAAATTATTCCATAAGTTCTCAATGCTTGACGAAATAAAGCTAGCTAGCGCCATACTGGCAAAAAATTTACGTAAACTTCAGAATCGTTAGTACTTGTCCTTGTTCTAATTTACAATGAAGATAATGTTAGTAGTTAATGTTCTTAACTTATTTCTAGTTCACAATAAATATGGAGTGAACAAAACTAATATAAATACCACCTCTTTTTCTAATATAGCAGCTAGCTTCACGTCCCAAGAATTCAATTTACTTCTACTAATGTTAGTATTCAACATTTTCAACAGATTACCTAACTTTCCCACAAATTCAGATTACTATTTCGTAAATCCTCTCAAATTTATCAACGTATCAAACAGCTGTTGCATCTAGGCTGTTGATTAAGATAAAACAAAGATAGACAATTAGCCAGCTTCTCCCATTATCTTAAACATATCAAACTTAAGTATACTTAGCGTATTTAAACTTCTTGACACAATATATACATACATACTGTATCAATGAGGGGAGAGATGAGAGACCTGGGATAAGGACGGTGAATGTGGGGCCGGGGTAGGACTAATGAGGAGAAAAATATGCAATATATGGCCAAATAAGTGACCAATTAATACACATAATGGTAGACCAAAAAATAGGAAAATGAATAACTGTATCCATTGTACCAAAACATAATCAACACTTACATTATTTGATTCCTTTAACGTCCAAATTAAGTTTTTCCTGATATGATGCAAAGTTGTTTATGGCAAAGTTACATGTGTGAACAAGTCTGCAAAAGTTACATGCTTGATTCTTACCACGCAGTTCTTCCAATAACATGGGAGAAATGACAGCATTATTTATAGATAAAGGTGATTTGACAATTGGATTGAGAAAGAATATGCCATCCAGCTAAAAAAAGGTTTTTTTTTCTGTGACTGAGATTTAACATGATATTCACCTCAGCCTTTAGCTGAATCCAGCCTATATCAAGTTCACTGTCAAAGATCAAAGTAAGCAGATGTAATTTGTAAAAAGAAGAGGGAATAACCTGAAGGCTGAAACAGCTGGTCCCATTCTGTGTAGATAAGAAGCACGTTCATTCAAACATATGTCAATTTCCAATCTAATGGCTCAGTAGGTTGTAAGCTATTCCAACCACAAAATTATCCTTCCAAATACAAACAAAACTGCAATTATCAGTCAGTACCTTCCTGCTTTAAAACATATTGAGGCAATAGAATGATTCTGCAACAGCCTACCTTTCTAATCTTTTGGCCTAATCATTCATCTTTATCTTTTCTTTAAACTATATAGTCAAGAATCCAAATATAATATCATCTCCTCCGTCATAGTTAAACCTCTCTTTCTATTCCCATTTCTTTGAAGGCCCTCTTACAGCAATGGTAATTAGACTCGGTTATTCTCTTCCATTCAAGAATATTATTATTTTTATGCTTACGTATCTCATCCAAGCTTTCTTTTAATCATGCATAGGTTTTGGTTGATAACCATGCTGCCAAAGATGGTGCAGAAGATGGAACTCTAGTTGATTTTCGAGGAAATCCGGTTGATAAGTCTCGAACAGGGGGGTGGCTAGCTGCAGGACTCATTCTAGGTGTCCTTCCTACCATAGAACTTTATCTGATATCTCGAGTGTTAACAGATGTTTTTGCAGTCTTATAACTGAAAATTTTGTTATAGGAACGGAGTTATCAGAAAGGATATGTGTCATGGGAATATCGATGAATTTAGTTACATACTTGGTCGGAGAGTTACATCTTCCAGCCTCCAAATCTGCCAACATTGTCACCAACTTCATGGGCACACTTAATCTTCTTGGTCTTCTAGGCGGTTTCCTTGCAGATGCTAAACTTGGCCGTTATTTGACTGTTGCAATCTTTGCTTCAATTGCTGCTTTGGTGAGATTCTTGAGCCAAATTAGAGATAGAAAAGTTGTCTCCTATATCAACAAGGAAAATCTGAAATGGAAAAAAGGGTCTTCTCACTAATATAAAACATGTAGCCTAGATTCAGTAAAAGAAAATGATCTGAAATGAAACCAGACCAGTGCGCAATTCTAGCCTTTGTGTCTAGTTTTCCAACTGGTAAAAAATTTGCTTTCACTGAAATAATTACATGTAAAGCTTACTTGTTTCTCTTAGAAGTATTAACTTTCTACATATTATAGCCTACATCATTTACATGCTACTAAATTTTTTAAATTTTCTACGTATTACAATCCATAAATGAAGCAATAAATATTGTTATATCACTTGAACATCCTTAATATGTATCTCATATCTAACCAGGGGGTAACACTTTTGACACTGGCGACATCAATTCGAAGCATGAAGCCCCCTGAATGTGACTCAAGAAAGGGTCACTGCATTGCAGCCAGCAGCCAACAACTTGCTCTACTCTATACAGCACTATACACCCTAGCTCTTGGTGGAGGTGGAATCAAGTCAAACGTTTCCGGGTTTGGGTCGGACCAATTTGACACATCAGATCCTAAGGAAAACAAATCCATGATATACTTCTTCAACAGGTTCTATTTCTGCATAAGCCTGGGTTCTTTGTTTGCAGTGACTATATTGGTGTATTTACAAGACAATGTAGGAAGAGGATGGGGATACGGGATATCAGCAGGAACGATGGTCCTGGGCGTGGCTGTATTGATTGGTGGAACGAAATTTTATAGATTCAAGAAGCCTCAAGGAAGTCCTTTGACTATCATATGGAGAGTTTTGTTCTTGGCTTGGAGGAAGAGAAAGCTTTCCTACCCTTCTGATCCTGCATTCTTGAATGAATATCACAATGCAAAAGTACCACATACACATATGCTCAGGTAAGCATGATATTAAAAGTAGAAGTAACAGCCTAGAGATGGTTATCGAACAAATTTCAATCACCTAAATAAGACTATTATCTATTATCCATGTAAAATACTGATAAAAGGGCATTACTTTACTGATTATCTTATCGAAAACCAATGGGAGGATCACTACTTGCTAGGCAGATCTGATCATACCCAACAGAATGCACAAAATAGACAATAGGCATCATAAGTGTGGAATCTTTAACCTACATATATTCACAGGCAATTGCATCAGAATGTAGTCAATGAAATTTTAACATGTAAGGCCAGAATTAATTACCTGAATGTAGTTGTTTTATGGCAAATTAAGAATCATCATGTAAAATAAGTAGTAAAAAACAAATATTTGATGTAAATAGAAGCTAACCAGTACTAGTACTTGTTATCAAACAGGTGTCTTGACAAGGCAGCCATTATTGATGACAGTGCCACGGCAAATGAAAATAGCAAGAACCGTTGGATAGTTTCAACAGTTACAGAAGTTGAAGAAGTGAAAATGGTGCTTAAACTGATTCCCATATGGTCCACATGCATACTTTTTTGGACAGTATACTCTCAGATGAACACCTTCACCATTGAACAAGCTACTTTCATGAACCGGAATGTCGGCAACTTTGCCATCCCTGCAGGCTCCTTCTCCTTCTTTCTCTTTATTAGCATACTTATCTTTACTTCGGTAAATGAGAGGGTCACTGTACGTATTGCCAGAAAACTCACTCACAACATCCAAGGAGTCACAAGCCTTCAGAGAGTCGGAATTGGACTATTACTCTCCGTTGTTGGTATGGTAGCTTCAGCTTTGGTAGAACGACTAAGGAGGGACCGTGCCATCCACGACAACTTCAAAATAAGAGCTTTTTGGTTAGTCCCTCAGTTCTTCATTGTAGGTGCCGGCGAAGCTTTTGCCTATGTAGGTCAGCTTGAATTTTTCATTAGGGAGGCACCAGAAGGGATGAAATCTATGAGTACAGGCCTATTTCTCAGCACACTCTCAATGGGATATTTTGTGAGTAGCTTGCTAGTGTCCCTTGTAACAAAAGCAACAAAAAGAAGCTGGCTTAAAAGCAATTTAAACAAAGGAAAGCTGGACCTGTTCTACTGGCTGCTCGCAGTGCTTGGAGTAATTAATTTCTTGGTTTTTATTGTTTTTTCAATGAGACACCAATACAAGGTACAACGCCTTAGCAGTCTTGAGGATTCCAAAGAAGAGCTCAAAGATTGGAAGGATTTGACCCTTGGCAACAAGGAAAAGAAACTCGGAGCAGAGGAGAAGGAGGAAGCTTAAACACTCTATCAAGATAGTGTGGATACAAGTTTTTTTATAGTCAAATACAGCTAAGTACTTCATTAAGATGGCGTACCACGTCGTATAGGCTTTCATCATTCATTTCCAGAGTTTGTATTATAGGACCATATTGATTTCTCAAAGACATCAATACTAATTTGCCAAATGTCTTAAGCTTCAGTTTAAGTTAAAACATTCGTTTTCCTGATATATTGGATGCTGTAAGGACATCAGAGTGAAGAAATATGATCAATTCAACTACTTGTTAAAAAAAATATGATCAATTCAGCAAGTGCAATGTGATATTGACACTACAATGCAGGCTGAAGTTAGAACCTGGTCATATTTCTTGCTTTAAGTAACACCATAACTACGTTTACCTGGATTGCTCAGCCACGGAAGGTGCATTGCTGAATTCCAGAAGACCATTCGAATCAGAAAAAGAATATGGTTGAAATTACTGCATAAACTTTCATACTAGGACATAAGTTTCTCATAACTTTTATCAACGAAAACTATGATGAGATCAGTTAATATACAAAAGGGAAGATGGTTTCCCTCATTGGGCTTTCCTTAAAAGTTATTATCGTTGGAATTTACTACAAAATATTACTCTCCATTCCACAATTTTAGTCCCGAATCTGTTTGATGGTCAATTTTAGGAACAATATATCTTCTGAAATTTACTATGCTTACAAAGAAGGCATCATTGAGCCGGGGGTCTATTGAATCAGCCTCTCTACCCTAAGGTAGGGGTAAGGTCCGCATACACACTACCCTCCCAGACCCCACTCGTGGTATCACACTGGGTTTGTTGTTGTTACGAAGAAGGCATCAGCCATATTATTGACTCTTACGAAAAAAGACCGTAAAAGTGTAAAACCATCTCGCCCTATTACTTATATAGCCTTCTCAATTCTGAATTGAGGTTTTAACCATCTCCAAATATAAAATCAGCAAGCTGATTTAGAAAATTTCTCATCCCTGCCCCAGTTATTGCTATAGAAGAGTTCAATTCCATACACATTTTATGAGAAACGGGAAAATAAAACAATATAGCCCTCAATAAGTAATGTCCATTTACAGATACAGCTATATATAATCCAACAAACCCTATGTTTCAGACGAAGAACAAATGAAATAGAAGCAGAGCTGGCGATAGTAGCTTTACCTTTCTTTGCTCTCTGCTAAAACACCATTGAAGAATGAAGATTCAGCTTAAGCTCCTGCCGTGCTTCAACAATAGTAGATTCTATTCATGAAAAAAACAACAACAATTACTTCTTCCGCCGTTTTTGATAACTCTGTTGATTCATGGGAAGGAATTTTAGAACTTTCCATTTTAAAGTGTCATTATTATACTTGTGTGATCATAAAATAAAAAGTATAAAATTAAATATCTTTAAAATAAAATAGTATCACATAATTAAAACAAAACGATGAAATAATTATAAAACATAAAGAACTTATTGCGTGGGTTAATGTATAAGGTACTACTAGTAAAAAAATTATAGGTCTTTTGAATTAGAAATTTAAAATTAAATTATTTTTAGAATAGAAAAAATCATCCTTTTTCTAATAAATAAAAAAAAAATTGGAAAAGATGAATGGGCAAATTACACTATGGAAATTACGACCCGGCAGGTTAATTTTATACAAATTCTTTAAACAGGGATAAGATTTAAATAGCAATCTTAAATGATCCTATTTGTACTCCTCAATTTCCTCCCGCTTAAGATAAGTTCAAAAAGGGCATTCAAATCATTCAAATCATAACCTCCATAACTAACTCTCCACTTTCTACGAATTCGCTTAAAAAACCTTCAAATTTCTACATCTCGCATCCTCCTTCTCGTCACGCAGATAACACACACACACACACATATTTGCACAGGATTAGTTAAGCACACAAGAGTAAAAATGGCAGCAACTGCAAAAGCAGCAGCAGAGCCAGGACGATCGACCTCAGCGTACAGCGAAGTCCAAAGTAACCGTCTCACTGTTTCGCTTCCTCTTCCTTCCGTTCTCAAAAATCCATTCTCTGTCGTTGATGGTCCCCCTAGTTCTGCCGCTGGAAATCCAGGTTAATCTCTTCTCCTTTATCGCTATCTTGCATTATGTCCAATGAAATTACTGCTTTGCATATACATTGTGTTGAATTTTATTGAATTGATGTTTGTTAAAATGTATACCGTTGAATGTGCTATGAAATAGAAGCTAATTACTGGCAAAAGCTTGATGTATAACACTAGCGTTACGTGTAACTGTAGGATCATGGAACACGAGACATATTGCGAGGAAAATGCGGTGCTTTACCAATAAATTTTCATAAATATATATAACTGTTAATAGATGCTTTATGGACTTGGATTAGTTTATGATTTTCATACAAGGACCTGAATACATGATATAAACTTGGTTTTAAATAGTTGGAATCTTGGATGATCTGAATTTGTTTGAAATGGAAAGATGTAAAAGGGAGATTGTAAATACTTGTTGAGCTTTGGAATCCAAGGATGCAAAAGCTTCCTAGCTACAATAGAGAGAAGCCAGAAACTTCTGGAGGATTGACTAAGAAGGGAGGAAGAAGAAGAGCAGAGATGGAGTCTCTAATTGAGGAAAATGAAACTCAAATTCATTATGATGCAATGTGTCTGTTATATACAAGAATCACTAACTAACCAACTGGAAAATGACAGCTAAGCTACAACTAACAATTAACTGATAACAGCTAATGCTACAAGAAATTAACAACTAACTGCTGCAGCTACAATAGTAACTAACATTGGAATAAATATAGTCTCAATACCCTCCTCAAGTTGGAGGTGCGGGAAGCACAGCCAACTTGCCCAGAACAGTAGCATGTTTGATCACAGTGAGGGACTTTGTGAGGATGTCAGCTAGTTGATCACCAGTCCTTGTGATGAAGTGAGATGAGACCTTCTTGGAGCTTGGATCTCACAAAGTGGCAATCGACTTCAATATGCTTAGTCCGCTCATGGAACACAGGATTTCTAGCAATTTGGAGGGCAGACTGACTGTCACAAAACACAGGAATAGGCAAAGCAGGGGGAACAGTCAACTCTGTAAGCGCTCGATGCAACCAGACAAGTTCACCAACAACCTTCCTGATAGACCTGTATTCTGCTTCTGCTGAATAAAGAGAAATGGTCTCTTGCTTCTTATCCACCGTGTGGGGATAATATTGGGTATGTTGTTGTTGTTGGTCTCTTGCTTCTTGGACTTCCAGCTAATGGGGCTATTACCCAATAAAACGATGTAACCTGACACTGACTTCCTAGAATCAAGGCAGGCAGCCCAATCAGAGTCACAATAGGCCTGAACTGAGAAGTCAGTATCACTTGACATGAAGATTCCCAAAGTTGGATCCTTAAGCAAGTACCTGAGCATGTAATAAGCAGCCTGAAGATGAGGCTCTCTAGGATCTTGCATGTATTGGCTCAAGTGTTGCACTCCATAAGCTATATCTAGTCTAGTATTGGTGAGGAAATTTAACTTCCCAACCAACTTTCTGTAAAAGGTGGGATCAGACAAAAGTGCTCCTTCCTTAGCTTTTTGTTTAACTGAGGGATCAACAGCAGAGGAGAGACTGGTGTAGTGTAAGCAATTATATTCTTTAAGGAGATCAAGGACAGACTTTCTCTGAGAGATTAGAATCCCATTGTCTCTATAGAGTACTTCAAGTCCCAAGAAGTAGTGTAATCTCCCTAAATCTTTGATTTTGAACTGCTCACGCAGGAAAGCTTTCAGCATTTGAATCTCAGCAAGATCATTTCCTGTAAGCAGGACATCATCTGTATAAACTCTCACAAAAACTACACAATTATCAGTCTTCTTGTAGAACAAAGAGTAATCATGCATGGAGTGACTATAGCCTTTGGAAGACAGGGCTTCAGTGAGTTTAGCATACCGTTGTCTGCTAGCCTTCTTTAAACCATAAAGTGACTTGTTCAATCTGCAAACTAATCCAGGGGAGGACACTGCAAGGCTTTGGGGCAGCTTCATGTAAACCTCGTCATGTAGATCCCCATGGAGAAAAGCATTGTTTACATCCAACTGAAGGATCTCCCGGTGCTTCTTAGCAGCAGTAGCAATTAAAGCTCTAACAGTTGTCATCTATACTACTGAAGAGAAAGTTTCTGTGTAATCTATTCCTGCCTTCTGTGTATATCCTTTCAAAACTAATCTGGCTTTGTATCTCTCTACACTCCCATCTGCTTTGTGTTTAATCTTATACATCCACCTGCAGCCTATGGCTTGCTTCCCAACAGGTAATGGAACCAATGTCCGAGTGTCATTTGCATGAAGTGCCTCAAATTCTTGTGTCATGGCCTGTTGCCACGCAGGATTGCTTGCTGCTTCTTCATAAGAGAGTGGCTCCCTGTCATGACAAGCACTTCTTACAACCTGCTGACTGTCAGGACTCAAGACATTAGAAGTTATGTGATTACTCTGGGTGAAGAGGGCATTGAGAGAGAAGGGTGAGTTGGTCTGAGTGACTTCAACAGTCTGAGATGGTTTCAGATTGGGCACAGAACAAACATAATCAGACTAGTCGAATGGAACTTTAGAGACTTTACCAGATGCTCTTTGATTAGGTCTTAGTGTAGGTGGAGAGGGTTGATCAACTCTTGAAGTAGAAGGTGATGATGTTTGTGGTGAAGTAGTACTCGGAACAGAAGGTGAATACATGGTGTGAGGTGAATGCATGGTGTAACTAGGTGACATCAAAGTAGGTGTAACAGAAGGATCCCTTGGAGGAGTTGTGGCACTCTGAGAAGGAGAAGAGGGAAGCATATCAAAGCAATCATGTTGTGCGGCAGTAGGAGGCATGGAAGAGGAGGGAGATGACACTGATGAAAGAGAGAACGGGAAGATGGACTCATGAAAAACAACATCCATAGACACACAGATTTTCTTGGTAGTTAGACTCAGCACCTTGTACCATTTGACACCAAAAGGATAACCTACAAACACATGTGGAGTAGCCCTTGGTTCAAATTTGTCTCTATGGGGTTTAGGGACAGTTGGATAACACAGAAAACCAAGCTTCTCAAAAATGAATAATTTGGTTTCTTCCCATACAACAACTCAAAAGGGCATTTGTTCTTTAGAGGTACAGTAGACAGTAGAAAGGTTGTTGTGAGTACACATTCTCCCCAATATTTCAAAGGGAGTTTGGATTGAAATAACAAGGCTTTGGCAGTCTCTAATAGGTATTTATGTTTTTTTTCTACTATGCCATTTTGTTGAGGTGTATATGGGCAAGTTCTTTGGTGTTCAATTCCTTTGGACTGAAAGAATAGAGTGGCTTCACTACTGGTGAATTCCAGACCATTGTCTGATCTGATACACTTTACATTGGTATTGAACTGTGTCTCAACCATAGAAATGAAGCTTATGAGAGTGTGCAATGCATTACTTTTACAGCTGAGTAGATGAGTCCAAGTGGATCTACTAAAATCATCTACTAGAGTAAGGAAATATTTGAAATTATCATGAGTGGTTACATGATAAGGTCCCCACAAATCAACATGTAAGAGGTCAAATATGGCAGTGGTATTAGTAACTTTCAAGGGAAAGGGAAGTCTAGCTTGCCTGGCCATAGGGCATATAGAGCAGAGAAAAGGTTGTTTTGATGCAAAGGTTACTGGTATGTTAGACATTCCTTTCATCTTTCCAAAGGGTACATGTCCAAGTCTATAGTGCCATAACAGATTCATATCACTTGTATCAACTGGAAAAGAGTAAGAGTCACAACCCCTGTCTGTCTTATTGCAAGTGAAAGCATTTACAATAGGAGATGGAGATGCAGTATTTACAGTAGGACAGGGGTGACAGGAACGGGAAGAACAATGAGTATTTACAGTAGGACAGGACTGACAAGAATGAGAAAAACAATATGATGCACTATCATGACTATTGTGAATGGAAAAACAGGAAACTGTACTCTTCTTTGCTATAGTAGAACTCCCCTTGTTCAAACAGTCTGAGCATAGAAGGTACAACCCATCATGAACTCTGCCAATCTCCAGAGGCCTCTTCAGAGAGAAGGGGCCTGCAGAAGACAACAGGTGACAGAGAAAGAAGCTAGACATTTAAGATGTGCTGTTAAGGAGCTGATAGAGGTAATGTTGTATTTAAAAGAGGGAACAATTTAGGACTCTATACAAAAGAATCTCAGGTGTAAGTGTCACAGTTCCTACTTCTGTCGCCTTGACTTTGTAACCAACCATTTGGTAATTTTACAAGTAAAGGATAAGATAGGAGAATTATATTCTGCAGGTGTGTCTTATTAAAGGTCATGTTGTGTGAAGCTCCTGAGTCTAGAATCCATAAGTCAACCTTTGCTTGAAAGCATTTGCATGAGAGTTTGTCAAAATCTATAGAAGAAGTGCAAGTCACAATACTTGCAAAATTTACTGTTCCATTGGCTGCATTTGTGTTGTTTGAAATGTCCCCTGTACCATCACTTTGAAAGTGTTGCAGCAGCCTCACTACTTGATCATATTGCTCCTTTGAAAGATTCATGTTTTGGTTACTGTGATTTCCCTGATGCTCCAGATCTTCTCCTTTGTTTGTCATCACATCAGATGGCATGCCTTCTACACCAGTTACATCATTTGCTGCAATTCCCTTTCCTTTATTATTCCTGGGGTACTGGTTATGATATTGTGCAGTCGAATTATAGTTTTGAGCTCCTTGTCGATTGAAATGCTGTGGATATCCATGAAGTTTGAAACATTTGTCTTTGGTATGTCCTGGCCTTTTGTAAAAGTCACATAAGGGCCCACGTTTGTTGTTGTTCACTGATTAATTTGTCCTGAAGCCTCTTGGCATTGTTGTACCAGCATTCATGGCGGTAGACTCAAAATTCAATTGATTTCTAGGTCAAAATTCTCTTTGTTTTTCCTCTTGCACCAGAAGAGCAAAAGCTTGTGCCAGGGAAGGCAAGGGATTCATCATCAGTATGCTCCCTCGAACCACAATATAAACCTCATTTAATCCCATCAGAAATTGTATCAATCTTCTGTGCTGTTCAGCTTTGTGCATGTTTTCCTTTGCACCACAAGTGCATTGACAACTACACAGGGATTTTGCACTGAGATTAGTTCATTCTTCACATAGTTTCTTCATTTTAGTATACTATCCAGTAATGTCGTGCACCCCTTGACTTAAATCATTAATCTCCTTTTGGATCTGATAAAGTTTTGCTCCTTCATAACGATCTTCAAGTTCTCTCCACAACTCAACTGAACTACTCACGTACCCTACACTATCTGCAATTTCTTTGGCAAGTGAATTCAAAATCCACAAAGTTACCATATAATCACTTCTCTCCCATTGTCTAAAATTTGTCGACTTCGAATCAGGCTTCTCACATTCTCCAGTGATGAAACCTAATTTGTTCTTAACTGAGAGGGTCCTCAACACACCTCTCCTCCATGATCGATATCCTATTCCATCAAAAGGAACTGGAACTAAAACCAGTCTAGGGCTGTCAGAAGGATGTATGTAAAGCGGACTACTTACATCGATTGTTGATTGGATCTCGACTCGCAGTAGTAGACTCTGTACTTTGGTCAGCTACCGCCATAGTTTTAATGATCGATTAGTTTAGCTCGAAGTAAGAATGAAACCACAGAGAAACTCAATTGAATGAGTGTATGAAACCACAGAGAAACTCAATTGAATGAGTGTAGCTTTGATTTGTTTGTTTGCTCGAGAATTAATGTCGTACCGAAAATAAACCCTAATTTTGAGCTCGAGGAAGACGATATCCTGCACAGATCAATTTCGCGGATCACTGAGACGTGCTAAGGCTCTAATACCCATGTTGAGCTTTGGAATCCAAGGATGCAAAAGCTTCCTAGCTACATTGGAGAAAAGCTAGAAACTTCCGGAGGATCGACTAAGAAGGGAGGAAGAAGAAGAGCAGAGATGGAGTCTCTAATTGAGGAAAATGAAACTCAAATTCATTATGATGCAATGTGTCTGTTATATACCAGAATCACTAACTAACCAACTGGAAAATGACAGCTAAGCTACAGCTAACAATTAACTGATAACAGCTAATGCTACAAGAAATTAACAACTGCCGCAGCTACAGTAGTAACTAACATTGGAATAAATATAGTCTCAATAATACTCCCTCCATTCCGTTTAATATGACACTCTATCCATTTTGATAGGATACCAAATATTTCCACTATTCTAATTTAAAACTCATTAATGTTAACAAAGCTTTTTATGCTTAGCTTCACATTCAGTTTGACATCAATATTGCAGGTGAAATTGCAAAGCTTTTCCCAAATCTGTTTGGGCAGCCTTCCGTGTCGTTACTTCCAGGCCACACATCAGGAGCTGCATTGAATCATAATCTTAAAATCGGGGTTGTATTGTCTGGAGGACAGGCACCTGGTGGGCACAATGTCATCTCTGGAATTTTTGGTGAGTGCTTTTCCAATAATTTTTACTTTATGGTATTTATTTTTTGCTGTTCTGTACTAGCACATAACATAATGCGCGGATGTACCTCAGCAATTAATTGATTCTTTTTCTTCCAGATTATTTGCAGGAGAAAACGAAAGGTAGCACACTCTATGGATTTAGGGGAGGTCCGGCAGGGATAATGAACTGTAAATATGTAGAGTTGACAGCGGATTTCGTTTATCCTTACAGAAATCAAGTAAGAAGCTTCTTCGTCTTTAGGGTTGAAGTTCATAAATATGACTAAGAAACTTTCTCCTAAGGCAGCAGTCAGTTTCCTAGTGAAATTACATTAATTGAAATGATGTGGATGTTTCAATTTCCATCATCCAGTTAAGATATATGTGTCTGTTTGCACATATTCAGAATACTTTTATTCAACAAAATGTGGATGTGGACTTCCATGGGAATTTTTTTTCTATTTAAAGCTTTTCGTAGCAATATGATGGCAACTTATTTAGCTTATGATTTGGGAACTTTTGCAACTTGATTAAGAAAAATATCTACCTTTATTTATTGTTTTTCCCTTTTTGATTTTCTGCCTAATTTGACTTCTGCAGAACATGTGTAATTGACAATTTTTTGACAGGGTGGTTTTGATATGATCGCTAGTGGTAGAGACAAGATAGAAACCGATGAACAGGTTATCTTTCTTTTGTTTTATATTCAAATAGGGACCATCAAATTCCACACTTTATCACTGATCTTTGTTTGTTCTATGCAAACTACGTTTCATCTAGAGCTTAATCTGTATATTAATTATTGTGTTTTTTCCCAGTTCAAACAAGCTGCAGAAACAGCTAAGAAACTGGACTTAGATGGGATAGTTGTGATTGGCGGAGATGATTCAAACACGAATGCTTGTCTTCTAGCTGAGAACTTCAGGTAAGTATTCTCATTTGACTGACTCATGGTATTCATAATTGGCATGCCTTTCATGGGAGTTTGTTTATTTGGTACAACTGAAGGGGTAAAGGCTTGAAAACTCGGGTTATTGGATGCCCAAAGACAATTGATGGTGATTTGAAATGCAAAGAAGTTCCTACTAGTTTCGGATTTGATACTGCTTGCAAGGTAATTGTTTTCCGCTTGTCTTAATGCCTAGCTCCATTTTACTTCACATTACTTCTATAAATAACATCTAGTTAACGCTTCTCTCTTGACCTTTAATTTTTTTTACTTCTAGTATGTGATTAGAGGTGACAAGGATACCTTTTTAAAATAGTGATTCAAAGAAGAATATTATGTGTCATTGTCTTATACGCAAACTGTTATGGAAGTATTTCATTCAAACTGTTGTTGCATTCTTAGTTTTCTTAGTAATGAGTTACTATCACCACAAAGTTGATAACTTCGGTCAGGTTACTACTATCATTATCCAACTTCACAATTGCGGTGCAGATATATGCAGAAATGATTGGAAATGTCATGATAGATGCGCGTTCAACAGGAAAATACTATCACTGTAAGTACATAAGTTGCAGACGACTAGGGCTACACTTCATATATTCCCAACTTTGAGAATATAGCACGTGTTTTCTTCTAAATAAAATTTTAATATTAACTCTCAATAACATTATTTGTGATCCTTTTCTTAAGCTATTTATGGTTTCTCTAGTTGTAAGGCTTATGGGTCGTGCTGCATCACACATCACATTGGAGTGTGCTCTACAGACACATCCGAACATTACCATCATTGGTGAAGAGGTAATTGTTTGCCAAGTTGTTGACATGGTTTTCATGCATGTATGCAACATATTCTACTTAATATGTGTCCAAAACTTAAAGAGAGAATTTAATCTTTTCCTCAATACGCAGTTTTTTGAGAAGAACTGTTCTGTTGGATGGATCTATTATGAAAACTATGTTCTTTTCATGAAGTAAATTCTTTCAAGAGGCTATCTGTAACTACATGCGAAGTTTATGGTATTACTTCTGGTAATAGAGTTATTTCAGTATCCTATATTATTGTACATCCCACTCATATTTCAGTTTGTAAGTACCTATTCCACTGCCTCAATTATGAGGCACATATTTTTAACTTGCCTGAAGTTAGAATCTTCACTTTTCTCCTCTGACTTTGTAAAGCTGCTCTCATAAGATGGACATAATATCAGCAAAAGGTGTTGGTCTTAATTAGTAGAGGATAAACCTAGCTTCTAACGTTGATTCACATGATGGCTTTGGTCATTCATTTCTTCTGTTAGTCTTCTTTTTTTTTTTTTTTTTTTTTTTTTTCTTTTATCCATTTCTTTTGTTTCTGGGGAGGAACTTGGCTTTTTGCTGTCCCAGTAGAGTACATTTTCTCAAAGAGCCAATGAAAGAAATTTGAAGTAATGGAAATATGACTATTTTCTGAAGTTCAATTTAGTTCAGTGAGTTTATCTAAATTTTTATACATACCATGTCTAAGGTAAACACCTTAGCTTTACCACTTATATTACTAGGTAGGGACTTCAGTGCATGTCATCAAGTTGATTCAGACACTAAAAATTCTATATTCATGGTTTGTGAAGATTATTTTATAATGAGGAAAATGTTAAGTATGAAAGTTAGAATTATCCTTTTAGGAAGTGTTTTGTGATTGCTCCCCAATATTTACAAAGGTTTCATTTTACTACAGGTCGCAGCACAGAAGCAAACACTTAAAAGTGTTACAGATTATATTGTAGGAGTAATCTGCAAACGTGCAAAACTTGGCTATAATTATGGAGTTATATTAATACCCGAAGGCTTGATTGACTTCATCCCAGAGGTTTTAACTTCTAACTGTAAAAATCACTTTCCCACTCAATTTCTAATTTTTATTACTTCTGATCATGGTTACCTCCATTTCGCTCAGTTCTCCTTTAAGCGTGTTCAGTCTTTTGCATCTGATTCAGTTGAGTCGTCTATTAGCATGAACAGAGAAGCAATACGTTGTTGTTAAGATTATGTCTCTTATTTGCAGGTGCAACAGTTGATTGCTGAGCTCAATGAAATACTGGCTAATGATGTTATTGATGAAGCTGGCAATTGGAAAAAGAAGCTCAGAAGCCAGTCTCATGAGCTCTTCGAATTCCTACCACAAGCAATTCAGGAGCAGTTACTTCTAGAAAGAGATCCACATGGAAATGTCCAGGTACTCTTCTTCTTTTTGATGAAAGTTTGGCAAAATAGGATAATTGCTCATTTAGTCAAGTCATGCTATGTTCTTTCTCTTCTGATACATTTTCTTTTGCAATTTCTACAGGTTGCCAAAATAGAAACTGAGAAAATGCTTATTCAAATGGTGGAAGCTGAACTGGAGAACAAGAGGAAGGAAGGTTCATATACCAAACATTTTAAAGGGCAGTCTCATTTTTTCGGGTAATTGATACCACTTCCATTTGACTTATGCAGTTCTGCTTTAATAACCTATAATTTGTAGAGTACTTATTACCTCAATTTCTTAAGTTTATCCTGATAGTAGTTGTTATTTTTCTGTGTTTGCTTTATAGTTATGAGGGCAGATGTGGTTTGCCTTCAAGTTTTGACTCCAACTATTGCTATGCATTGGGTTACGGTGCTGGAGCACTTCTTCATTCAGGAAAAACAGGCTTGATTTCCTCGGTCGGTGTTCCGATGTCTCCTTATTTCTAAGTATCTTGTATGTTATAGCATCAGGACCTTGAACTGCAAGTTTTATAGAGACCCTTGTTCATATTTAGGTGGGAAATTTGGGAGCTCCAGTTGAAGATTGGACTGTAGGTGGAACAGCACTAACATCATTAATGGATGTGGAAAGGAGACATGGTATCAACCTCCTCCCTCACTTGTTCTCTACATATGGTGTATTCTCCCTGTTGATATGCAAAGGTCTTAGCTTGATGAAGTTTTAAGCGCCTGGTTATGCTCAGACTCTTGCTCTTCTCTTAGGAGAGATTTAGCTCAATACCCTAGTACAAACTGGTTTGAATTTGTCTATTCTGAAGCATCTATTTATAGTCATTTCAAGCATCTCTATGGCATTTATCACGTAAAGACAAGTGTCTTACTCTTCTATTTTATATTGCAACCATCAGAAAAGGAAAACGAATTACTAATAAAAGGCAACCAGATATTTCCTTAACTATAATAAAGTAAAAGTAAAAGTACCGAGGTTTAGACCATATGAAATGCCACACTTATTCAGCTTGTATGCTTGAGATTCTGGGTTTGGAGGATCGCCAACCCTTTCTTATATGATTAGATAGTAACCAATTTATATAGAGAAGGCCTTGGAGTTTTGGAGCCAATTAGTAGTATTTAGCTCGATGAAATGGTGAGCCTCTCAGCAGGAGCAGATCTAGAATGTAGATTAGTACGTGGTTCAAAGTTCTAACTGGCTTGAAGAAAAATGCCACTGCATCCACTGCTCAGTTGCAGCAATGGGTTGGTTAACTTTAATAGATTCTCAGATACATACATACAAGCTCGGAGTGGAAACCAGTGGGTTCGGACTAACATCTTTTTAGACCTGTCATGTTTTACGAGGGGAATAGGTTTTGGCTGAGATTCCATACTGCATTTGTGATGAAGTGATCAAACTTTTGCAGGTAAGTTCAAGCCTGTGATTAAGAAGGCAATGGTGGAATTAGATGGTAAAAGCTCCATTACCTACAAGCCATATGTTACCTGTTACTTATTTTAGTAGATCAATCATTTTTCCTGTAATTTTTGGGTGATTAAAGCTTCACAGTTGTATAAGCACTTGTCAATCCCCAGGTGCTCCTTTCAAGAAATTTGCTTCCTTGCGAGAAGAGTGGGCTCTAAAGAATCGATACTTTAGCCCTGGTATGTCATTACAATTGGTTCTAACCACTTCTTAAATTTTCAGTATTCGAATTTCAAAAGGCATGTTTTAGCCACAACTTTGACATTTTCCCATGTGTGATGCCTTTTGTTATCTGGCACAATTTTTACCTAGTATAGTAGCCAATCCACCCTCCTCTCTAATACACCTGTACCTTACAAGTAACAGATTCACTGCAATGAATCATCATTGTGTACATCAAGTGAAAAACCATAACGATATTAGTGAATATCTTCTCTGATTATCCTGTTGATACTTTTACTACTTTCTTGTACAACCAAAGTACATTGGTCCCAGCAACGACACCCACATTTACTCAATTTTGCTCAGATTTTGTAAGTTCAGCATATGTGTTCCTTGATTGTGTTTAATTGTGATCATTTTTGCTTGTTTATGTATTTGTGAGCAGGTCCACTTCAATTTGTCGGCCCAACATCAAATGAAATCAATCATACTTTAATGCTGGAGTTGGGAGCCAAAGCTTAAGTCATTCCCAAATCTGAGTTCGAGCTTTCTGTTCCTTGGATATCTTCATCAAAACACATTCATCCCATAGAGGAGATGGACTCAGAATGGCAAACAAATCGCTTAACATCAGCACATGCTGGTTATCTCCTGGGGAATTATTCTTATTTTTCACGGAGAAAAAAGTTATTCACATTGTTCATCATTATTTTTTGAGCAAATTGGTTTAGTCCTGTTGCAGATTTATGGTCTCTATACTAGCAGCTAGCACATTTATGAAGCTAAGGTTAAAAAGAGATAATCTTCTCTTAAGGTTAAATCCGTATTAATATTGCCATTGGAAATTTGTGTTCCCGGAAGAACCGGCAGCCGAAGGGTACACTACTAGCTTAAATTGCTACTACTATTCTCTTCATTTCAAAAGAATAACACTAGTTACTATTACTATCAAAGGAGTCAAAACAGTCTTTCTTTATCGTTGTTTTCCAAAAATTTGATAAGTATTTCGTCAAAAAATTGTGATATGCATTACTTTTTCATCAATGTTTGTTGATCCTCAAACTCATAAAGTGATGTGCATTACTTTCTAGTTTTTGCCGAAGACTTTGGTAAAAACGGTTGGGTTTAAGCTTACTTTAGCTTAAAATAGGGTGAATGGAAAATGGAGGGAAAAAATGAAATTTGGATTTTTCCTCCTTTATAAAGGAACATTGTCCCATATTGGAGGAGTAAAGCTCATTTGTTGAGTATATATATATATGATTACACTTCTTCTAGCTCTTAAAGAGTTGAGAAGAAGGCAAGCCTCGCGCCGTCGCTCACTTGGCTTCGACTTTAGAGAAATATGTTTAGAATATGGAATTATTCATCAAACAATGATGAACGCTTTGTTGATAAGTTCTGGTTTGCCACAGAACTTGTGGGGGGAAGCCATTCTTATGGCTAACTGGATACTAAACCGAGTACTAGCAAAATGCAATCGATTCCATATGAAAAATGGAATGGAAGGAAGCCCAACTTGAATTATTTTAAAATGTGGGGGTGTTTGGCAAAAGTACAAGTTACTAAACCCAAAAGGGTAAAGATAGGACCGAAAACCGTTGATTGTGTGTTTCATAGGATATGCAACCAATAGTAAAGCATATCGATTTCTGGTTCATAATAATATGGTTATAGAATCAGATAATGCTGAATTTTTCGAAAATATATATATCCGTATAAAAGGAATGTGAGTAGATTGGTGAAAAATCTAAATGACCTCGAGAAGAAACAAAAGAAAGTGCATCTAATCAGGAGGATCCAAAACGTAGTAAACGTCAAAGAACATCTACTTCATTTGGACCAGATTTTGTAACTTTCTTAGTGGAAAACGAGCCTCGTACATCTAAAGAAGCCATGTCTTCTTCAAAATCATTATTTTGGAAAGAGGCAGTCAATAGTGAAATAGAATTCATATTGAATAACCATATAAGGGAATTGGTTGATCTTCCTCTTGAAAATAAACTGTTGGGTTCTAAATGGATTTTTAAGAGGAAAATGAAAGATAATGGCACTATTGATAAATATAAGGGAATACTTATGGTCAAAGGGTATAGATAACGAGAAGGTCTTGATTGTTTTAATACATACTCTCCAGTTATAAAAATTACGTCCATACGAACGTTAGTAGCATTAACTGCGATATATGGTATTGAAATTCATCAAATGGACGTTAAGACGACATTCTTAAGTAGAGATTCAAAGGACGAAATCTACATGGGAAAACCTGAAGGGTTTGTGATTCCGAATAAAGAAAAGAAGGTGTATAGACTTGTTAAGTCACTTTACGGACTAAAACAAGCACCCAAACAATGGCATGCTAAACTTGACCAAATAATGTTGTCAAATGGTTTTAAGATAAATGAATGTGATAAATGTATGTACATTAAAAATGTTCCAATCACATAGTCATTGTTCGTTTATATATGGATGATATGCTGATAATGAGTAATGACATTGCCAACATAAATGCGACTAAGCGTATGCTAACTAGCAAGTTTGATATGAAAGACTTGGGAGTTGCCGATTTAATTCTAGGTATTAAGATCCATAAGAATCATCAAGGTCTGGCATTGTCGCAATCTCATTTCATTAAAACAGTACTTGAAAATTCAAGCACTTAGATTTTAAAGTTGCAAAAACTCCAGTTGACGTGAATTTTGCACTAGCAAAGAACAAAGGCCAAAGCATATCACAATTGAATATGCTCGTGTGTTGGGATGTTTAATGTATATCATGAATTCTACACGACCAAATATAGCTTGTGCTATAAGTAAATTGATTCGATACACGAGTAATCCAGGTCAATCTCATTGGATGGCAATGAAACGAGTTTTGGGATATTTAAAACATACTCAGGACTTTGCTTTGCACTACTGTAAATATCCTACGGTGTTTGAGGGATGCTGTGATGCAAATTGGATCACTGATTCAACTGATTGTAAGTCCACAAGTGGATATATATTCACTATTGGTGGAGGAGTGATATTTTGGAAGTTGTCCAAACAAACTTGTATTGCCCGCTCTACAATTGAGGCTGAGTTCATAGCCTTAGATAAAGCCGGTGAAGAGGTTGAATGACTCCGAAATTTTTTGGAAATATTCCATTTGGCCCAGACCGTTGGCACCAATATGTATACATTGCGATAGTCAAGCGGCTATTGGAAGGGCTAGAGGCGTTATGTATAACGGTAAATCTTGTTATATACGACGAAGACATAAAACCGTTAGGCAGCTACTCTCTAGGGGGATTATCACAATTGACTACGAAAAGTCAAGCGATAACGTGTCGGATCCGCTTATAAAACGCCTAACTAGAGATGTAGTTAAAAGATCATCGAGAGGAATGGGACTATGGCCGAGGACAAGTCATTATGGCGATAACTCTTCTATTGATAGGGGGTATATTAAAGAGTGTATCTACGAGATGGCACGTTTAGGAATCACCTATGTAAGTGTGAAGTATTAGCCGCTTCGAGGAGAATTTTGCAAGGCCTGTTTTCTATGCACTTATGAAACCAGGCGGTGTTCATGGCTGAAATGAACACAACAATGAGAACCAAAGACGGTTAAGAGTTGATTGTGTGACTTATGGCTGTCTAGGTATACACTAAAGTTCGACGGTTCCAAGATATCAGATCTACTGATTGACCGAGTATATTCGACATAAGTTCACTACGAAAAGTTCAAAGGGAAACCTTCTTATCCAGATGCGATTAATCCTTACTTGCGAATCACACAGTTTTCATGCATATTTCCGTGATATAGACATTCCCCATTCATGTGGGGGATTGTTGGGTTTAAGCTTGGTTTAGCTTAAAATAGGATGAATGGGAAATGGAGGAAAAAATAAAATTTGAATTTTTCCTCCTTTACAAAGGAACATTGTCTCATATTGGAGGAGGAAAGCTCATTTGTTGAGTATATATATGATTACACTTTTTCTAGCTCTTAAAGAGTTGAGAATGAGGCAAGCCTCGCATCGTTGTCGTCCTCGTCGTTGCTCGCTCGGCTCGGCTTAGGCTTCGGCTTCGGCTTCTGCTTTGGATTCGGATTCCAATTCAGATTTGGTCAAATTATTTGATTGATTAATTTTTTGGACCAAATTTATTTGTTAAATATTAATATTTAATCCAAATCGACTATTTTTGTAACGGTAATTTAAAATTATACTCTGATTTTATTTTATCGTTTCATTTTGCGTAAATAACCATTTACGTAATAGCCGTTTTTCGTGAACGATTATCTTGAAGAGTGGTACCTCTTCATTTAAACCCAACCTGCTGGCTATAAATAGCAAGCCATTCCTTCAAATTTTTCTTACGAAAATTATGAATTCTCCTCTTCCTTCTTCATTTTTTTCTTACAAAAAACAAAAAATGTAAGTGTGATTGCTGCCGTCATTGTGTTCATTGAAACATTGGGATTTGAAGTACTTCCACATTAGTGTGCAATCCATTCTATCCTGAGAGGAAATAATCCATAACTTCAGGTACTAGGAGGGGATTAAGTTCCTTAAGGAAACACTGTGAATTCAGTGGCCTCGGATTAATTTCTACTTCTTCTACATTTTTGTTTTTTCGTTGTTTTTCTTCTCCAAAATTATTTTATAGATACAATATACTAACAAGCTTAAGGAACTTAATTTATATTCTGTATTTGTATTCTATATGCTGTTCTGGAGACTAAAATCTGTGTGGTTTTCTACTCCCAGTTTTGGAGATTAAAGCCTTCGTGGTTTTCTTACTCCATTCTTATATCTTAACGTATATTTTGTTTCGTCTTATTATCTGTTATTTGGAGACTAAAATCATAACGATTTTCTACTCTATTGGAGATTAAAATCTACGTGATTTTCTACTCTAGTTTTATTCGGTTTGAAGATATAAAAACTTCACTATATATTAAACATTTGTTTGTGTCATTTTTTTTTTTTTTACAGAAATGACGACTGAGAACAGAAACCAGTCTGTTCCTATGGTGACTGCCAATGTATCGACAAGCCGAATAACACCAGCATTGGCATTGGCACCGGCAGAAAAGCCCGAAAAATTTTCCGGGATTGATTTCAAGCAGTGGCAGTAGAATATGTTCTTCTATTTGATGACTTTAAGTCTATAGAAGTTCATTAAGGAGGATGTTCCTGTTCTGCCTGACGAAACTCCAGAAAATGAACGTTTTCTCGTGACAGAGGTGTGGAAGCATTATGATTTTTTGTACAAGAATTATATTCTTAGCGGACTGGAGGACGATCTATATAACGTCTATAGTAATATGGATAAGTCAAAAGAACTGTGGGTTGCACTTGAAAAGAAATACAATACTGAGGATGCCGGGTTGAAGAAATTTGTTGCCGTAAAAATTCTGGCCTACAAAATGGTAGATTGCAAATCTGTTATTACCCAAGTCCAGGAGTTGCAAAATGATTATTCATGATCTCCTTGCTGAAGGTGTTAGTCGAATTAATAATTTTGTTAAAGGTATTAATTATATATTACTAATATAATTTTCATTGAAGGTCTTGTCATCAATGAAGCATTCCAAGTAGCAACGATGATTGAGAAGTTACCTCCTTTGTGGAAGGACTTCAAAAATTACTTGAAACACTAAAGCAAGGAGATGTTGCTCGAACATCTCATCGTTTGGTTGAGGATCGAAGAGGACAACAAAGCTGTTGAAAAAAAGGATCGTGGAAACTCAACAATAATGGGAGCAAATATTGTTGAGAATGCTCCACAAAATAATAAAAAGAGAAAGAAGCCTCCTGGACCAAAAAGTAACCCAAGCAAGAAGTGGTTCAAAAGAAATTGCTATAACTGCGGGAAAGCTGGACACAAATCTGCAGATTGTTGTGCTCCAAAGAAAGACAAGAAGAAGGGTCAAGCAAACATGGTTGAAAAGCACGAGGATATTGATGACTTGTGTGCTATGCTTTCTGAATGCAACCTGGTGGGAAATCCCAAGGTATAATGGACTGATTCTGGAGCCACTCGCCATAATTGTGCTGTTAGAGAAGCGTTTGCTACATATGCTCCCGTCGGACCCGAAGACCGCTTTCTATGGGAAATTCTGCAATAGTCAAGATTGAAGGATGTTGGCAAGATATTTTCTGAAAATGACTTCTGGCAAGGTGGTGACTCTGAACGACGTCCTTCATGTTCCTGAAATTAGGAAGAACTTAGTCTCTACTACACTTCTCGTCAAGAATGGGTTTAAGTGCATTTTTATATCTGGTAAGCTTGAATAAGTAATAAGGGAATGTTTGTAGGAAAAGGTTACCTCACTAAGAGCCTTTTCAAACTCAACGTAATGGTTGTTGAGAATACTAAAATTCCAGCTTCTTCTTACTTACTTGAGTCAAATGATTTATGGCATATACATTTGGGACATGTTAATTATAAAACTTTATGAAAAATAATTAATTTGAAAGTATTGCGTAAGTTTGAATGTGACCAATCAAAATGTCAAATGTGTGTGGAATCTAAGTATGTTAAACATCCTTATAAATCTGTTGAAAGGAATTTAAATCCTTTAGACTTAATTCACACAGATATTTGCGACATGAAGGCAATACCATCTCGCGGTAGAAAGAAGTTTTATAACTTTTATTGACGATTGTACACATTATTGCTATGTTTACTTACTTAGTAATAAAGATCAAATAATAAATTCACTCAAGCAATAAAAAAGAAAAGTTGAAACAAGAAGCGGTATGGGTGGTACAAATCTTCTTTTGAAGAAATATGTTCAGAATATGGAATTATTCATAAACAACAACCCCTTACACGCACCAATCCAATGGGATTGGGGAAAGTAATAATCGATCATTAAAGGAGATGATGAACGCTTTGTTGATAAGTTCTGGTTTGCCACCGACCATTCTTATGGCTAACCGAATACTAAACCGAGTACCCCATAGCAAAATGCAATCGATTCCATATGAAAAATGGAATGGAAGGAAGCCCAACTTGAATTATTTTAAAATGTGGGGGTGTTTGGCAAAAGTACAAGTTACTAAACCCAAAAGGGTAAAGATAGGACCGAAAACCGTTGATTGTGTGTTTCATAGGATATGCAACCAATAGTAAAGCATATCGATTTCTGGTTCATAATAATATGGTTATAGAATCAGATAATGCTGAATTTTTCGAAAATATATATATCCGTATAAAAGGAATGTGAGTAGATTGGTGAAAAATCTAAATGACCTCGAGAAGAAACAAAAGAAAGTGCATCTAATCAGGAGGATCCAAAACGTAGTAAACGTCAAAGAACATCTACTTCATTTGGACCAGATTTTGTAACTTTCTTAGTGGAAAATGAGCCTCATACATCTAAAGAAGCTATGCCTTTTTCGGAATCATTATTTTGGAAAGAGGCAGTCCATAGTGAAATAGAATCTATATTGAATAACCATACAAGGGAATTGGTTGATCTTTCTCTCGAAAATAAACTGTTGGGTTCTAAATGGATTTTTAAGAGGAAAATGAAAGATGATGGCACTATAGATAAATATAAGGGAATACTTGTGGTCAAAGGGTATAGATAACGAGAAGGTCTTGACTGTTTTGATACATACTCTCCAGCTATAAAAATTACGTCCATACGAACGTTAGTAGCATTAGCTGCAATATATGAACTTGAAATTCATCAAATGGACGTTAAGACGACATTCTTAAGTAGAGATTTGAAGGAAGAAATCTACATGGGACAACCTGAAGGATTTGTGATTCCGGATAAGAAAAGAAGGTATATAGACCTGTTAAATCGCTTTACGGACTAAAACAAGCACCCAAATAATGGTATGCGAAATTTGACCAAATAATGTTGTCTAATGGTTATAAGATAAATGAATATGATAAATGTGTGTACATTAAAAATATTCCAAATGATATAGTCATTGTTTGCTTATATGTGGATGATATGCTGATAATGAGTAATGACATTGCCAACATAAATGCGCCTAAGCGTATGCTAACTAGCAAGTTTGATATGAAAGACCTGGGAGTTGCCGATTTAATTCTGGGTATTAAGATCCATAAGACTCATTAAGGTTTGGCATTGTCACAATCTCATTACATTGAAAAAATGTTAGAAATATTCAAGCACTTAGATTTTAAAGTTGTAAAAACTCTAATTGACGTGAATCTTGTACTAGCAAAGAACAAAGGTCAAAGCATATCACAATTGGATTATGCTCGTGTATTGGGATGTTTAATGTATATCATGAATTGTACATGACCAGATACAGCTTGTGTTATAAGTAAATTGAGACGACACACGAGTAATCCAGGTCAATCATATTGGATGGCAATGAAACGAGTTTTGGGATACTTAAAACATACTCAAGACGTTGCTTTGCACTACACTAAATATCCTACGGTGATTGAGTGATACTGTGATGCAAATTGGATCACCGGCTCAACTGATACTAAGTCCACAAGTGGATATGTATTCACTATTGATGGAGGAGCAGTATCTTGGAAGTCGTCTAAAGAAACTTGTATTGCCCACTCTACAATTGAGGCTGAGTTTATAGCGTTAGATAAAGCCGGTGAAGAAGCTGAATGGCACTGAATTTTTTTTGAAAGATATTCCATTTTGGCCCAAACCATTGGCACCAATATGCATACATTGCGATAGTCAAGCGGCAATTGAAAGGACTGAGAGCGTTATGTATAACGGTAAATCTCGTCATATACGACGAAGACATAAAACAGTTTCGCAACTACTGTATAAGGGGATTATTAAAATTGACTACGTAAAGTCAAGCGATAGTATATCGGATCCGCTTACAAAAGGCCTAACTAGAGAGGTAGTTGAAAGATCGTCGAGGGAATGAGACTATGACTGAGGACAAGTCATTGTGGCGGTAACTCTACCTAGAAGACTGGAGATCCCAAGATCTAGGTTCAAGGAGATCAAACAAAGTCATTAATGACGGTTCAACATTGTCAACTAAAATTTTGGCCCATTCTCGTGATGAGAATGTTCAGTACCAAGGATAAAGCATTAAGGCTTTTTAATAGTTTCTAAATTTGATAGGGGATATATTGAAGAGTGTATCTACGGGATGACACGTTTAGGAATTACCTATGTAAGTGTGAAGTGTTAGCCGTTTCAAGGAGAATTTTGCAAGGCCAGTTCTCTATGCACTTATGAAACCATGCGATATTCATGGTTGGAACAAACACAATACTGAGAACCAAAGACGGTTAAGGTTTGATTGTGTGACTTATGGTTGTCTAGGTATACACCAAAGTTCGACGGTTCAAAGATATCAAATCTACCGATTGACCGAGTATATTCGACATAAGTTCACTACGGAAAGTTCAAAGGGAAACCTACTTATCAAGATGTGATTAATCCTTGCTGGCGAATCACATAGTTTTCATGCATATTTCCATGATATAACCATTCCTCATTCATGTGGGGAATTGTTGCGTTTAAGCTTGGTTTAACTTAAAATAGGATGAATGGGAAATGGAGGAAAAAATAAAATTTGGATTTTTCCTCCTTTACAAAGGAACATTGTCCCATATTGGAGGAGGAAAGCTCATTTGCTGAGTATATATATGATTACACTTTTTCTAGATCTTAAAGAGTTGAGAAGAAGGCAAGCCTTACACCGTCGTCGTCGTCGCTTGGCTCGACTTCGGCTTTGGATTTGGTCAAATGATCTGATTGATTGATTGATTGGACCAAGTTTATTTGTTAAATATTAATATCTAATCCAAATCAACCGTTTTTGTAATGGAAATTTAAAGTTTCTCTCCGATTTTATTTTCCCGTTTTATTTTGCATAAATAACCATTACATGATAGCCGTTTTACGTGAACAGTCATCTTGAAGAGTTGCACCTCTTAATTTAAACCCAACCTATTGGTTATAATAGCAGGTCATTCCTTCATATTTTTCTAATGAAAATTCTGAATTCTCCTTTTCCTTTAAGCATTATTTTCTTACGACAACAAACAACGTAAGTGCGATTGTTGCCGCCATTTGTGTTCGTTGAAACACTGGGGTTTGAAGTACTACCACATTAGTGTTTAATCCATTCTATTATGGGAGAAAATAATCCATAATCTTGGTTACTAGGAGGGGATTAAGTTCCTTAAGGAAACACTGTGAATTCAGTGGACTTGAATTAATTTCTACTTTTTCTACATTTATGTTTTTTTGTTATTTTTTTTTCCAGAATTATTTTACAAATACAGTATACTAACAAAACTCTATATATACTTGCAAATATCTTTAAGAAATAGTCAAAATATTAATAGAGGTCCCAGTACCAATTTTTGTGATCACTGATAAATTTATATTGAATGTTACAGTGTCCCGTGACGAGAGGAAATGATTAGATATTTTAACCCTCGTAATTTTGGATTCTGTATCTTTTTTTATATATTAAAAATGAGTATTTAATATGAGATGGGAGGAAGATATATGTATGCAACATGAAGGAAGACCTATAGAAATAATTTTTAAAATAATAAACTAATCTCTTACCGTACAAATTCATATAATCATGAAATTTGGGGATTTAATTTCCTTTTTTCTAGAAGGAGCATATAGTAGTCATTTTGGAGATTTATTATTAAGGAAAGAAAAATGAAGGGAAGTTTGATACAGTTTTCCAGAAGAGTAATAAGACTTCCAAACATTCTAAATGGGCGATTGTATTGCTCTCATCCTTCAGCTTCTTCCCAACCTCCCAATAACAAGCTCTTCGTCGCTGGTATGATTAATCCTCTTTACTCAAATGACCTATTATTTCAACTTGGTTACAGCTTATGTTGTTATTTAATGGGTATATTGTATCGGTTCTATCATATTGTAAATTACTTACAGGTTTGTCATGGTCTGTGGATGAGAAGTCGCTCAACGATGCATTCTCTTCTTTCGGGCAAGTAACAGAAGGTAATATAGATTGCTAATGATTGGTATATATATTTTGTACTTTGCCTTTTTGATAAAATGCCCCAATGGTTTAACTCTTTATGAAATGTAACTGCCTTGTGAAATTCTATGCTTAGTACTTTACATGAAGATACATTCATATGAAACTTATTGGTTGAGGGAGATTGAGGGTCAAATTATGCGTGTAAAAGATTTTAACATCAACCCAAAATTCTAGCCCACCCTTTGCCGGTGGGTTATGCAAGGGTGTTTAAAGTCTATTTTTTTTTAATCAATAGCAAGTACTAATATTTTACCTTATACACATTTTATCCTATATACAATATAATTTTTGAGCGAAGGGTGCACATAGCTTCGCCCCTGGCTACAAACTATTTTTCGGTAAGGTAATTTGTACCTGTAGGACTTAATGGCTTTTGTTTCTTTTAATAGACAAGCAGCAAGTGTCTTTATTATTGAGGGCATGAACTGAAGGAGCTAGGTACCACCAACGTGTAGAAAGCTGTGGACCAGCGGTCAGCTGATAAAAAAATTAAGCTCATGGTTATAATTCGATGAAGCTTAAAAAATTGTTAAGAAATCATCATACTAATAAAAGATGAGAGATAGCGGGGAATGTGAATAAGGTTCACAGCGAGAAAGTCTTCTGCAGGCAACGCATGAATATGAGGTGGCACTAAAATTAAGACTCTAGAGAGTCCAGCCAACTACAGAAGTAGTGGAGCAGCAAATGGTTTATGGTTTTCACATCCTTCAAACAAGCATGAGGCTCCAATTGACAAGAAATTTTGTTTGTCTTCTACTAATTATCCTTTCTTGATTTACCTTTTCGTGTTGCCTCTCTACCTCCCCAGGGTAGGGATAAGGTCTGCGTACACATTGCCCTCCCCAGACCCCACTTCTGAGATTCCACTGGGTTGTTGTTGTTGTTGTGTTGCCACTGGAACACAGTTGTTAGAAATTATTCAATTGGAACTCACTCTTTGGTGAGTAGAAGCTCATACCCCAGAGCCCATTTCGTGATGACGCTCCTGACAAACTTTCTCCGCCTTTACTCGACTAGAGAACAAATTGACTAGCTCATCAATCAATCATATCTTGAGAATGTTTTTCTAAAGTAGGTAATCAACCCTGATTCTGCTTCACTCAAAGTATGAACTGTAAGAATCAGCTTTTAGAACACACTCCCCTGGGATGAAGGAGGTTTATTGCAGAGTTCTTAATGGTTAAGTATCAGATTGTTTAACAATAGCAGCCACTCGAGTCTCTTCAACAATCAGACAGTAACATTGAATTGCATGATCAAGATCCTTTTTCTTGTTTCCTTTTGTTTGAACATACATGCACATTCCCACGTATTTCTGAGCTGAACTTAAATTGCCTGAATATCTGCGTTTTCATGTGTCTAGTAAGAATAATGTATGATAAAGAAACTGGCCGATCAAGAGGCTTTGGGTTTGTTCACTTCTCAAAAGACGACGAGGCCAGCTGTGCAAAAGATGCCATGGACGGAAAGGTGAGCTGACGACTATATACTGTGATATTTCAGCCTCGTCAGAATGGCATGGAACTTCCATTTGACGTTATTTTTTCTTTCAGGCATTTCTAGGTCGCCCCTTGAGGGTAAGCTTTGCCCTTGAAAAGGTTCGTGGTGCACCTGTCGTTGTCCCTCGACTTACAGGCATTGGAAATGGCGAGATAAATAAGACTCGTTGAATTCTGTTTTTTGGAAGTGTCCTGGCATTGAAGAGTGGATTTCTGCTGCATTTTTTTTAGTTTAAGTGAATATACCATTTGTTACTGGATCAATGTACTTGAGTAATTCTACGGACACTTAACCAAAGGCGCTTATTGTATTCAAAAGCTACTAGGAAATGAAGCAAGTGCTGAGGTAATATGGGTTGAAATTCATGTGTTATTTTGAGTTATACTTGTTATACATCCCTAAGATACAATGAGAAAATCTTATGATGCAACCAGGAAATTGTTACAGACTTGTAGCTTTTCTTCTTCTGGTCCTCTTGTCGTCTGACAGTGCTAAGATCTTACTATAAATTCTTTAGATACTAATTAGATGACATAATTTCCTTATTTGTGGTAAAAATAGGTGGGCGGCAATTTGGATTAATCCTTCTATTTTTATTTATTTAGGTTGAACAGGCTGAAGCTGCACTGCTTTCTATTTGATTGTCAAAAACAATTCGGTGGATAGCTTTAATCTGATGGCCAATAGGTGACTTTGGAGCAAAACATTGGAATACAAAATAGTAATTGAGGGTACCAAATTATGTTTAGCTTTTGTAGAGAGCAGGAGCTTCTGAAATTACAATCTTAATTAAAACTTAAATTAGTTGCTTACTCATTCAATATTTTGATTAATTAAACATACCATCTTGCATTGCATTCCTAGACTATTTTGTGCACTGATAAATATTAAAACTTGACACCATATTATTTGAAACCTTATTATCTAAAACATTTATGTACATTAATTTGCAAAAGTAAAATAAATTAATTGACTTAACTATGGATCCATTAGCGACTCCAATCTCTATACGTTTAAAAGTAGATATCTTAAATAAAAATGACTAATTAAGAAAAAAGCTTTCTCTTCTTATTTATTAATATTAACGTTTTTGCTTTTCTTCCCTTACAAGTCATAATAAATCCAATTATAAAGAGACTCGAAGTCATAAACCTCACAACTTCGGCTGAAGAAAGGAATATATACCAAACTCTGCCTCTCGGGAAAAAAGAGAAAGTAGTACATACTAGTACTCCTAGTAGAAGCAGAAGGAGAGAAAGACGAAGAAGCAACAGCAGAAAAAGATGGAAAATCAAGCAAATCTCACCGCCGATCCACAAAGAGAAGCACTCGTCAACACATTCTGTGAAATCACTTCTGCTTCAAAACCCGAAGCCCTTTTCTTTCTCGAAAGCCACAACTTCGAGTTGGATTCCGCCGTCTCCACTTTCTTCGAGAACAATACTCTCCCCGCCGCCGCCGCCGCCGCTGACGAGGATTACAACGATGCCCCTGTTTCCGCCGCCGCTGACCAACGCCGTTCGCCATCGCGCTCCCGATCCCCGTCTCCGCCTCGACCTAGAAACCCTCCGACCTCTAGTGGTGCTGCTGCTGCTGCTGGGCGGAGAACTGGTGGAATTCACACTTTTTCTGATTTGAATCGTCGGCCTGTTACTGGTTCTGGTAGTGACTCCGATGAGCCTCAAGAGTATTATACCGGTGGAGAAAAAAGGTATTGCCGCTACTACTGCTGCTACTTTACTATTGGTTTTTCTATTGCTTCTTTAGTATTTAATAATAAAGTATTGGTCTTTATGTTGTACTTTTGTTTTTGAGTAAGCATTGGAGAATGTGTTTGAGAGAACTTTGAGGCAATAATTCGAGGAATATGTGAAAACATCACCTTGACTATGCAGTCTGCTACCTGCATCCTCCCACTAGGTACCGGACAACTTCACCTACCAATGCTTAGGTGGATTAGAAAAGAATCATTTTTTTTTTTTGCCTTTGCTAGGATTTGGTTCCTAGTCTTCCATGATCTTCATTCCAGCTCATTGGCCACTATGCCACACCTTGGGTACCTTGCGTTATGTATTGTGAAATCATAATGTTGCATTACAGTTGCTTATCACTATCAATGTAATATGTTTGTGCTTTGTAACTTTTTGCTCTAAGCCAATGGACCCTTGGCCTATTAGTTAAAGAAGGAGGTGATAAGAGTAAAGAGTTGAGACACCATCAGGTTCAAATTTTGTTGAAGTATGGGGTCGGGTCTAATTTATGGGTTCAATGTGCTTTTCCTGCTAGTGTGTCCTATATGCTGCATGTTTTCGCCACTTGGTGGTGTAAATATCGGAAATATCCTGCCCCCATGTCAAGGTTGAGGGACTACGGGACTAATGACCTTAGCTGACAGTTTTGAGTCCTGCACCATGCGAACTAAGTCTGGAATTTAAGTGGAGAAGGCTGTGGTTGGTCCTAATGGTTGGGCCCAGACAGATTTCTCGTTCATCAAATAAATAAATAACTATTGGAAGTATTCCTACGGTTACGTTGTCGTGAGATTTCACGATTTAGGTTGAGGTTGGGTTTAAGGGGCTTTATGATTTGTCATGTATTTAAGTACTTCTAAATTTTTTGGAATATGAAAGATTAAGCATGTGATTCTCGTTATCAAAAAATTTATACATGCAGTGCTGTATAAGGATTTGTTTCTGGTCCATGAGCATATGGAGATCATTTTAACTACAGGTTTTCTCTTCATCTTTCACTGTATTACATCATCCAATTTCTTGTTCTAATGTTGTGAGGCAGGGAATGCAAACATCTTAAATGCATAGTTCTTGGTTCTTAAGATGTTCTGTTACATGGATACACTTGAATACTATTCAGCCTTGTATTGTGGAGATGCAGTGTGCACTCTTATTAGTAATTTACTGATGAAAGTCTTTTTGTAGTGGAATGCTTGTTCAAGATCCATCTAAAGCAAATGACGTGGATGCAATATTCGATCAAGCTAGACAATATGCAGCTGTTGAAGCACCTCCTGCATCTTCTGGCTCAAGAAGTTTTTCTGGAACTGCTAGAAGACTTACTGGTGAGACTGTGTCCGCTGCTCCTCAGCCACCTGAGAGTATTACTCATATTATCACTTTCTGGACCAATGGGTTCACTATAGATGACGGGCCCTTGCGGAGGTTCGATGATCCAGAAAATGCCTCTTTCTTAGAGGTAATGTCAATGTTGGTTTTACCTTTTGAATGCTACCTGTATTTCTTCATCTTTGTGGTTTTATATTCACTATACAGATTGTGGTTCTCTTCAGCTGAGTCAACTAAACCTCCGTTTGTTAAAATAGGGTTTCATAAAATTTGCGCCATTCTACTTTTTTAGTTGAAACTGATATGAACCATAACTCAACTAAAGCTTAATCAATTCAACTTCGCATTTTTAAAATAGGTTATGTCCAATATTACCTTGACAAGAGATAGATCTTTGGGCACAACTTGGATCTTGCAGTTTCAATAGTCAAAACCTCCATTTTAAACTAGTTAATGTGATGGCATTATTCAGACTATAGAACATAAAAACTTCACAAAAAAGAGACACTTTACACGGAGATACACTCAAGGGTTTGATTTAGGAATTATCATATAGAAATGACCTTTGGAGTAGGTAGACGATTCCTCGTGCTTACTGTTTATCGTGTACAACTTGAAATTTCTTACTGTTGAAGTATTGTGCATGTAGAAAATTGAAAAAAAAGGCACGTTGTAGGTTCGAAATACAGTCTTTAGATTATGCTGGCTTTTCCTACTCCGTCAGCTATATGCCTGCTTCCTGTAGCTATGTCTGAGAACTGAATTCATGGTTTCACTTTTAAAAAACCCTCCGCCAAAACGCCCGTTATATTTTGTTTGCTTTCAAGCGCTTCAGAGTCAGACCTCTAGTTATACATAAATGTTATAGTCCTAATCGTGGTGTCGAACATACGTCCTCAGTTTAAAGTTAGTGACTAACTGAAACTTTTCTCGGAAAGAGTAATTTTGAATACAAGTAACAAACTAGTGGACTCTAATTGGACACAGATCATTCAAGTGTTATGATTGTAGAGAAGGTAATACGTGTAAGGTAGTAATATGGAAGAGAGTTTGCAATAATAGTAGTGAATTTCCTTAGAGATCCATGATCTTTCACTGGAAGGAGCTGAAGAAACAAATTTGAGGGTGTCTTAGGTGCTCCCAAGAAGCATATATCGAGAACCATTTGTTTTGTCCTAGCCATGTCAAATCATGAAACTGTTTTGCAACTTCCATGTTGGTGTTTGTATATGTCCTCTACAATTTTCTCCAATCCTCACATAGGGAAAAGTAAAAACATAATATCCCCAAGTTTTAACCTTTTTCTTTTCTTTTGTGTGATGGCTCTGACTAGTTGAACTTAAATCTGTGAATTGAGCTCTTAATTCTTATTCCCTTTTTTTTGGGCAGAGTGCTCTAAATTCTGATATTCTGTATAACCTTTTCACAAGACCTTTTGCTTGTTGGAATTGGATAAATCTCTTATGTAATTTTATGCTCTTCTTGTTAGGCGGAACCAACCAATATGAGTTTTGCTTGTCTATGCTTTTGGTTTGTAGTTTTTCTGTCTCCAGAGTTGCTCTTAATATTTTGGTATCTGTAATACAGAGTATCCGGAAGTCTGAATGCCCAAAAGAACTTGAACCAGAAGATAGGAGGACATCTGTGCGAGTTAATCTGACAAGGAGAGAGGAGGACTGCCCTGTACGTCCTTATTCCTCTAATAGCAAAGGGTCTCGATTTTGCTGCTAAAAATCTTTGCCCTTCACAGTGGCGATCTTTTATTTCTTATTTGGTCTTATTTGCAGGTACCAGAGAAGCGCCGTGCTACATTTCAGGGTGTGGGAAGAACCTTAGGTAGCACCAGCAATGCTGAACAAGTTGAGTCAGTTGGTGCTGTCTCATCATTCACCGCAGCTCCAACCCCATCAGTAGGCCTCGTTGTTGATCAATCACAGCCTTCAACCTCAATTCAACTGAGATTGGCAGATGGTACACGAATGGTTTCCCGGTTTAACTTCCAACACACAATCAGAGATATTCGAGGGTTTATTGACGCATCAAGGCCTGGAGGACCAAGGAGTTATCAGCTGCAGACTGTGGGCTTTCCTCCCAAACAACTCTCAGATCTGAACCAGACAATAGAGCAAGCAGGCCTAGCCAATTCAGTTGTAATCCAGAAACTTTAGCTGGTTACACATTTTATATTATATCTGCTGCAGTTACACCAAGAACCGTGCTGATTTTGCCTCTATTTAAACTATATACACACTCCTAATCACAAGTAACTTCCAGGGCTAGCTGATGCTTTTCTTGGAGCCTACTGATGAATTTATCTTCTGAAGTTGAGAGGCATTCAGAAACTTCTTTCTATTTTCCAGTGGCTAAGTTTTTGTTTGATGCATATTGAATAAGATAAATACCTTGGTATAGGATATGGCACCACAATACATACATCTAACGTCCAAACAGCTGCAACTATTAGATATCAGGCAAACCCATTTTTAGATACTGTTATCCATTGTCCTCGGTCATTTGATCAACTCTCGTAATTACTCTAGATCCTCAACTGTAAATACATACAAATTTCCCTAGTTCCTCAACTGTAAAAGGATTGGGATACGCCTTTCACTTAGAAAAAAAGTAAATGATAGAGCCAAAAAAAGTATATGAAGAACAAGGAAAAAGAGAAAAGAAGGTATGACAAATTCGATCTAATTTTGTTGAGTTAAACCAATCAATTAAACTATTCTAATTTCGTGATAAAAGTACGCCTGAGAAGCGTTCATCAAAATATCTCAGTTTCCATTGTAAGAGAAAAAATAAGATTATAAAAATTTTGAGAGAATTTTATTAGCAAAAGCCAATAATAAAAAATTAATTAACAACTTTGCATCTAATTTCAATATAAAAATGTACGTGAAATTTTAGTAAAATAGGCAACCAGCTTTATTGAATCAAAAACATGATTTTCAATATCAATTTAGATGGAATAACTGAATATCTTTTAGCTCCGAAGAAATAATCCTAGTAATTAACATCAAAGCAATTAAAATTGTCAGTTTGTCATTATTCCTCCAACTATGTCCAAATCTTTTACGTAACTAATTTCACTAAATGAATAAATATTTCACTTACCTTTTTTTGTTACTTTTAATTGCTTTTGAATGATCTGATATTGTAAATCCGTGTATACAAGTCAGACCAAGTTAAAGAAAACCTATTCCTAGCGTATTTAGGATTGAGTTGTTAGACTTTCCTACATATAAAACATATTTCTAGAGTAATTAGGATTGAGTTCTCTGATTTTCCTCTATATAATCTGCACAAGCTTCGGTTTGTCCAATCTAACTCTTCTTTTATAAAGTTTATAGAGAGAAAAAACATGGTTAGCGTTGGCGCAGCAATCTCCTTCATTCGCCGTGTAATGTCCCACCCTAACATATACAGCTCCTACGTTCGACTCGTTAGTAATTTTGCAAGTGGAAAGTTGGACGGACCAACTGCTGCTTCAGAGTTGCAGGCGTTGTTCAAAGGACACGACGATTTGCTATATGGATGTCGTATGTTCTTGCCTCCTCAATGCTGTGTATCATTGTCTTTGCAACCTCGGCAATTCAAAAAGAACAATATAGTCGCAGATATGGACAAGTTACAACTTTGCATTAATTTTCAGAACAAATTGGAGAATCGATTCGCTGATAATCAAGGTGTTATTTGTGCATACTTGAAGATCATCAAGGCTTTGACAAAGGGTGAACTTTCCAATAACGAGGCTTATGATACAGTTGCGAAAATCTTTGGCGATGAAAACCAAGATTTGGTGGATGAGTTTGCGTCAGTTTTGAAAATTAAGAAGAGGAAAAGGGAGGAAGAGAATGTATCTTCACCAAGTAGTAGTAATGAAGAAATCAAAGCGAAAAGGCAAAAAACTGCAGAGGAACGAAATATTTACATGCGAATGGAAGATGAGATGTTTGAAATTGACGTTCAGTTGTCACGTATGCGAACGACTATGCAATCTGCAAAGGCTTTATTGAAAAACTTGAGGGACTCAACGCAACAACATCAGATTATTAGTATTGTTGACGAATATTTCAGTGATGTGAGTCTCAGTTGCATTAGGGAAGAATACAAAGAACAAGGTTTCTTTATTATAAAAAGACTAAAGGAAGATCCGAAACATGTTTTGCCCCGAATTTTGTCAAACTTAGAGTCTAAAAAGGAGGAATTGGTAGAGGCCAAAGAGAAGCTAAACAAAAGTTGGCGTGAAGTTCATCAGCGCAAAAAAAATTCACTGTTAATGGCATCATAGATAGATGTTGTTTTGAAGTTATTTCGTTTATCTTAAAAAGTACTGTAATTTTAATTCTACACATCAATTTGATAGTTCTGTCAATTTTCTATTCAGCTTTTCTTCAGTATTGTTGTCTTAGTTTTTTTACTTTTGTATTTTTTATACTTGTTTTAAAAACACGTTTCTTCAGCTGAAAATCTATCCAAAATAACGTCTACTTCACATAAGGTAAGGATGAAGTCTACGTATAGTAGGTTTATTTGCTATTGTCAATTTCCTATTTAAATAATGACTATTTTTTACGCTCTAAATAATTCTTACGAGGAAATGGGTGCAAAGTTGGATAGCTTCACAGGGTGTTGTAATATGATGAATGTTATTGGCTGATTCCTTCCTAAGGTCGCTTCTCAACATGATATTGGTTCGCAAGTGGAATTTACATTATCAGTTGCTTTTTTACTTCTAAAATGAATATAAAAATTTTAAACCAACTTTTTTAATATAAACACGTGAGAATTTATATAACCGACCCAGCTTAGCGTTTTTGTTTTTGTAGTTTAATTATACTTGAGTTTTGATTTAGACTTGTTAGTCAGAGATCCAATTACAAAAATCATTGTTTAACCAACTCTTGTCATTATAATTAAAAATTCAACAATTACTTCATTTTTCAAAAAATAAGAAAAAAAATTAACATGTTTAAGAAAGAGTTTATAGTTATAAATAGAAATATAAGACAGAAAATTGAAAAATCGCCTTTTTGAAATGTATTTACAATATGCAATTGTTAACAATTTTTAAGCAGTCTCCTTGAACACTGCAGTATGATCGCACATCTTCAATTACAATCGATTATAAATTAGATCAAGTAATTACATGATCCAGCAAACAAGCCAAATTGTGTAATTACCACTCAAATTCAATTCTCTTGTGCCTCTCTACCTTCTCAAGATAGGGATAAGATTTGCGAACATACCCTCCCAAACCCTGGTGCGCACACACATGCAAAAATTAATTTTAAAAAAAATCAACTAAGTAGCAAAAATAACTTTATTTTCAGATGATGAAGCAAGCTCTCTGGCACTAATTTACAACCATGTTGTCAGGAGATCACAACTCATTAAACCAATTTTAACCAACTCAATATGCATCTGCAGATTGCATTCTCCTATGTACCAATTGCTAGCGCATGCATGGCCTCGACACCACTCAGCTGGAGAGGCTAACCTAGCCTGATCCGAGAAGTGCTAATTTAATTTGTTTGCTATTTAAAACAGAGATAGAGCAAATGCTATAGCGCTATGAAACAAGGACTCCAGAGATATTGCAACGCGAGATCAGGCAAAGTTCTTATTTGTCAATACGAAATTCTTGATCAGCATCAGCTCCTAGAGACTTGTCATCATACATCCAGCTTCCTATCTAAACCAGACATCCTACTTCTCCATTTTCAAGAACAATAGGGGAAGACACAGGAAAAGGAAAGTCATAATTATAAACTAAATAAAACATAGAAAAAGACAACTAGACTTAAAATGTTTATGATACTTTTACCAATTAAGATTAATCTTTTGGTAGACTCTGCAATATACAGTTATAACGCATTTAGGACACACAAATTGCATTCAGTTGACAACACAGTCTAGTGCATAAATTTTTATAAATAGCAAGTAACCACAGTAAATAATAGAAGGGTTTCTGGCTTTTGGAAAAAGGATAGTATCCTCTCAGTGCTATACAATTTGATAACACATACAACAATGCCAGAGCTAGCACGCAAGAAAATGCGTACCTCCTCATACTGCATCAAGGTCAGCTATTCATCTCTTCCTTCGCTTTGACTCCACCTAGCAATGGGAATACTGGCAGTTCAGATTAAATGGTTGCCAACTACAGATAAACTTTAATCAAGATTACAAACAAGAGCTTAAATTTCAGTTGTAGCATTGTCATGACGCAATCCCCTCGAGGAACCCCCACGGCTTTGGTTCAATGAAGATAAGCACATCGTGGGTCAAGAGTTTGAATTCAGGCTTTGACAGTGGAAAAGGGCCTTTATCCACCGAGTTTCAAAGTTGGAAATAGTGGATTTCTCGGTTATCAAAAATAAAAATGATGTGACTTCAGGCACATAGAAAGCTGTACATGGATGCATATGTAGTTTTTTTTAATTCCTATCTACATGTCAGCAGGTAATATTCCAATAAATAGCTCAACATATGATTATTCAGCTATGCCCATGCACAGCCTATCTCTCCCCTCACCCATATCCACTTCTCCTTCTAACAGTCAGCCACTCATATCACCCCAATTACCAACCATTCTGCCACACTATTAAACATTCACCGTTACGGGAAGATAAGAGATTTGAATCAACAACCTGAGAAGTCAATCAACACCCTCCTTTACTTTTCCGTTAACAGCCATTTCTCTCCCTACCCTTAGTTTCTAACATTAAATGTCACTGCATATCTACTCTTCTTCCCTCTTAATTCTTACATAAAGTACAATGATAGGAAGAAATGTTGACATCAATTACCTCAAAAAAAATACCTTAAGAAACTCAAGTCTCTTAGGGCACAAGATCCAAATCTAAAATCAACTTCGACAAGCATTGGTTTGTTTTG
>MCJB01023996.1:74483-86743 GCA_002018475.1 Nicotiana obtusifolia
GGGGGGGGGGGGGGGAGATTGCGAGGTCTTGTAGTACTTTATTGATATGATGGGCCGAGCCCCGTGTACGAGTTGCATACCCAAGGTACATATAAAATATGAAACCACACAACCAGTACTACGCTAACTGAAAAGCTTTTGAAAGTAGATATATTTATCCTGTTAATTCCATCAAAACTGTCCCAGGGTACATTATGGAAATCTACGAGAATCAGAAGGTGAGAATTTGTAGGAAGTGGTAACGAAATGCATGATTATATGCACCAAAAAACATCATATAACATGATCATCACTTATTGACAACCAGTCCCACAATTTTTGCTGGTGATGTCTAGAGCACAACATCAAAAGCTTATAAAAGCCTCACGTTCGAGATAAAAGTTTACTGCTTACTTAACTCCTCTTATACCAAGCCTAAATATTTTTTCCTGATAGTGCAAGCTTACAGAGCCTGCGTATTTTATGTGAGGCAAATTTAAAGCGGAAGAAATGAAAGTAATATGCAACTCTCTAGACAGCATAGAAGATTAGAACAATACCTAGGAGTTCATCTTTGAGATTTAACCTTTGCAATGATTCTTCCTTTTTTTATTATTGTTTATAAAGACCTTTGCAACAATTTACATCATTTCCAAGGTACAATAAAAAAGGCGACGACCCAAAAGGCTACCAGAACTCCTATATATCTCCAAATAAGTTACCACAGACATTCTAAAAGAATCAGCTACAGTACTCACAAGCTTGATTCAAAACCAAATGACACGACACCATACAAAAGTAGGGAAGCTGATTCTGCACCTTAGCATGAACATATGGTAAGTGAAGCAACAATTACCGAATACCCCAGATTAATGTCACATGTAATTGCCCAACTTTTCCTTCTGAATTATTCCAAATATATGCCATTTTCCTAAAAGATAACCCTTGCCCCCCCTCTCTTTCCCACCTTATCAGATCCTTCTCCAATACCTTAAAACTAATTAAAAAACAAATACAAAGGTAACTTCTCTTATATGAGCATTTTCAGTCACAAGCTTGGATAAAGGAAGAGGGGTTGAGGTAGGTTCATGGCCATCGGAAAAATAGTGGCTAGTTTGAAATTGAGGCAAAGTTAATTCATTGATTAAAGGTAAAATGGATGTGATACTAGAGACTTACACTATTTAAAGTCATAAATCTCTCAAAAGTTAACATATCTCAGCTTTATACCTACTTTTATAACGTATCTTCATGCCATATCTCATTCCCAAGTCCAGCCAAATAAGGACACTTCAAAAGGGAAAGAGGAAATTTTCTTTATGTTGGTAAAACCTAGTGAGATTCTACCCAACCGATGTACTTCTATTGTCAGTGAAAGCAGTTCCTAATTATAAAGGCTATCTTACTACTAAGAGTGAGTATTTTGAGTAATCCCACTTGTTAACTATGGTGAACCTATCTGAAGTATGACATTGTTCCGCAGGATCTAAGTTCATATTATCTAAGTTGTCACATAGGCCTAAAACTTGCGACATTCTCCATCCTCAGGTCATCCATGTTTAGAACCTTTTTCTTTCCTTCGAGGAACTCAACAACGAGAGATTGAAACCAGCTTAGTTTGGTCACTAGTTGTTGATTGTATCAGTAGCTCAGTGTATTAAATGAGCAGGTAACATCATGACTTAGGAGATACCCTTTCTCAGGTCCGCTCTTCTCCTTCTTTCACTGTAATAGAATCTGATATGTTAGATATAACCAAACTAAATATGCGCCACTTACGGAGCACAACCTTCTCCGTCCAAAATTATCCTCACATCAGGCCACAGATAAGAACATAGTGCAAAAAGTCCACCCACCGCCATTACCCTCTGAATCACAAACAACAGTCTGAATTGACTTGAGACACAACATCTGCAAATAATACTAATACTATCATGTCAAAGGTTACCAAGTGTGTGCAACAGAAATTTTACCTTTGACTCAACAGGTGGTGAAACATGAAATGAGCTCAAGGGACGTTTGCCATCATCTTCTGAGGAACAGTCAGAACATAAGAAATGCTCTAATTTCTTTGCTTCTTCAATGGTCATACCCATACAAGAGGGATGGAACCTGCAATAAAATTGTGCGGAAAATGAGAAGACTTTCTTATACACACAGTTATCAGATAATCATAACACAGACAATTAGATTAAGATAAACAGACTCCATAACAACTCAGGCCTCCTAACATAAAGATGCTGAATAATGCAGCCATTTCACCCAAAGCAAATGGAGGCAGAACATTTTCACTTTCCCTGATTCACATTCCACACCAGACTGATGAAGTTACACTTCCTTTTTGTAGTTCTATGCCATATCATATAAACAATACAGTCCTCAAGTATTGCTTAACCAATGTTACATTGCTGAACTCATCATAGAGCCTTGAAACCACATGTAATTTGACATACAAGATTTCTGGCACCATCAGAGCTTTGCGTCCAATTCATAAGATATAAAGACACCAATTGGATCTAGATATTTTAGTCAACCATTTTAAACTTAACGTAAACTTGTCAAGACCCATGTATCTTCTTCGTGGGCACTTGGCAGCAAGTCCAAATTCTGGTGGAACTTCCATATGATATAATATTGTATCTGTATACCTAATAATGCCCCATAACAATATTTTTCACTTCACCAATGACATGGACGGGTACGGTACATATGTATACACATACGTGGGTGATATCAGCATTCAAACTCAAATTTCTTATTTAAGTTTGCCTCAACTGGATTTTAAACAAAGGGCAGTAGTAGCTCGAATTTAAATGGATCAACATTTCATGCTTACAAGATACACAAAGGAATTTCATCTAAAAGACTACCTGAAATGCAAGTAAAATATCATGAAAGTTATAAGTCTGCAGAATGTAATATTTATGTATGTTTGTTGTGCACCTGATGGAAATAGTAAGATAATGTAGATAGTGGACAGTTAAAAGGCAATACAATTTAATAATCCACTTTAGAAGATAAAACATGCACGAACGAGCCAACTAAACTTGCCCATATGCTGATATACGAGAAAGGGAGAAAGACGCAATATTTGTTGCCTTTTCAAGCTTTGAGTCCTTTGATGCGGACTGTATATTTATTTGCCTTTTTTGCTGCTTTTGATCTAAATAGAAAGTAATTGCACATATAAAGATATCCTTTTATGTTCAACTAGAGCATTAAATGGAGCTATGCTTGTTGATTTCCATGCATACAAGCAAAAAAGACCTGTTCATGTGTAAAGGAGATAAATTTTGTCGACATTGTCAGTTTACCAGTCTTTGCATCCTTCACATTGTACCATCAGATCATCAGGATTGTAGGGCATCTCACATTTACAATACCTTCAAAATAAAAACATCCCAAAGTATCCAGGTGTTAGTAAACACTACGAGCATAACTTTCAAATTCAAAACTAAAAATGCAAAATATAGCTCTCATGCTCCGGAGCAAAGCTAGTAGAAACTCACACAGCGACACGGTCAGGAGTAAATCCCCCTGTGGCAGCTTTGTACTCAAACCTACAAAAGTAATCCTCAGGGCCCACATTCTCCAATTTGGTGTAGTTCTTAAAAGAGTGCACTATGCACTTCCCTTCAATGGTGTGTGCACTTTGCATATCGAAGTGATCTGACAAGAACAGCTCTTTGGCCCCATGGAATTGTCTGCGACCACCAATAGACTCCTCAGGTCGGTAGTACCATCTAACTTTGACTTTCACATTGTTCCGGTGATCAGACTCAAGCTTCTCTACTCTTGCCACGTATGGAGGCTTATCAGAATCAGACGGTCTCATCAACACACAATCACCAGCTGAGAAAGAAAGTTCAAAGCAGTTTAATTTTTCAGTCTAACGACCTCCAACAATCGAAAACTCAAATAACTGAAAAGGACTGTGCGCGCGGGGGAAGGGGGGTTGCAAATGCTGATATTTAAGAGAAGAAAATGCCCCAAATCTCATCAAAGTCCACAATACACAAAATATGCGTGCTTTTCTTTTGTGTGTGTATTAGTACAACAACTACACACTGATCGTAGAAAAATTAAAGCAAAGTTAAAGAATCGCCAAACAATTTAGGAAGGCAAAACCCAATGAACTACAAACAAATGCTTTACAAAAGGCACTCAAGGGTGTGTCCTAGTAGTCAATGAAGTGAAAACCATGAGGCTCCAGGTTCAAATCCCAGTGGAGACAAAGCCCAAGTCTTGGTGGCCATAGTTATTTGGTACATATGCTGGTGGTAGGTAGTCGAGGTGTACATAAGCTGGTCCAAACACCATAGTCATCAAAAAAATTGCTCAACAAAAAGATAGTACTAATAGACAATCTATAATACAAAGCATAGAAGGGGAAAAAAAGAGAGTATTACTTCAATGAGACAAAGTAAAAACCTCGTAACACCAAAAAAGGACCAGCTTTATCCTTCTTTACACACAACAAATGAAATTACCAAAATACAAATTGATCGAAACAGGAAATAAAATAAACACAAGCACAATCATAAAGGTAGAGTTATAAAGAGCTGGGGGATTTNGGGAGGAGAGCTATATTACGTCTAACGATTTTGTTAGTGCCCTTGATAGAGTAAGAATCAAGGTCTTTCTTTCCAGGTTTAGTCTTAGCCATCAATCTTTCAGCTCACTCTTCAAGAATGAACAAAACCCAGCAATAAAGACTCAATTTTTTTCTTCTTTTTTTAAAGTGAAAATGAATGACCAACTAAAGAAAATTTCTTGGCGATGACAACTCTAAAAATGGAAATGGGGTAACAGTTGAAAAACTCCTTTTGAGCAAAAACCCTAGTTGCTGGAAAATGGGGGGTGGAGAGTAGAGCATAGGACTAGGAGAGAGAGAGAAAGGGAAGAGAGAGAAAGCGCAGGAGAAGGGTCGGACTCCGACACAGAGGTTTTGTTCTTCTACGTGCGACAATTTAGGACCCTGCGTGCAACCCCGGATCCAATTGTGTTTATGAGATATTTGCACTTTTTACCTATAGGTTTTTGATAATATCGAATATTCCCGTTTGAGTTTTCTAAAATTACTACCCTGGACCATTTCATATTAGATGGATTGAGAGGTTATTGTGTATCTCAAACTCCTAAGAATATTATATTAGGAAAACTGACACTAAATTCGAGCGTTTTAAGAATATTTCCTTCAGGGATTAATCCTTGACAATATTATTGAAACTTATAGAAAACATAAGAGAAATATATGTTATTACGATCAGGACGGCCCGATAAATTATGTGGCCTAAACCAAATTTTATGAGGGCTTTTAATTTTTTTTAAATTATTTATTATTTAAAGTCTATTTTTTTTAACGTTTCTTAGATACAAAGTTATTAGCAATTTTTTTTACAATCACTAACTCCTAATAAGACTTTCTTAATTGGCAATGTAGCTAATTCATTTAATCTTTATTGAGACACTATTGATCTTAGGTAAGATTTTATCAATTTTAATTTTGAAAATTTCTTTCCGCTGAAGAAACGGTAACAAGAGTTATTAATATCATTCCATACATAATATAGGCATTGGAAAAAAATTAAATCTTTTTATTTAACCGATTGTGTCAATTAAACTGTTATCTTCTAATTATACTATTTTTCTTACTATTTTTAATTCCGAAAATAAATCTAAACCATCAATATCTAATTGATTATTATGCTTTAAGGAACATTCAATATTAAGGCTTTATCTAGTGATCTTAATTTTTACTGCTAAATTGAAAACCAAAAATATTTTCATAAGTTTCGAATTGGTCAAACCTATTTTGAAGTGAAAAAATAGCCTTGTCTATTATGTATAAAGTAATCAAACTCTAAAGGACTATTCCAAAAATTTTGAGAATACATTCTTATCAAATTGTTTCTTTCTATATATTATACGTTTCTTACGAAATTCGGGTTCGATATGCAATTTTTGTGGCAGAAATCAAAATGGGAATAAAAGACAAACATATTTAATAAATATATTACCAAAGTGGAGTTAACTAAAGCAAATGAAACTAACGATTGCAGATATAAAAGAAATAATGATGCTCTTTGGTGTTTCCGAAAACATAACTATTTTTGTAATGCCGCCAAATTAGCCGGTTGGACTGAAAAAAATATTTATTAACTCGCCGATCCAAGTAAATGCTTTTTAAAATATCTTTATTAATTTCTTAAAAATTTTCTTCTGTTTAGAGATTAAACATATTGTAAATTAAATGAACAAATGAAGAATAATATCGAGTAGAACCGATTAACTTAAATTGACAAATTACTTTACTCAAGTAAATTCGAAATGAGTTTAGTCATAATCCATTCCGTATATATCCACCCATTTGACACCTTTAGTCAAACATAAATTGACTAGGCGTAAATAGGCAACCTCGGAGCACGAATAACATGAGATAACTTGTCTGTTTGTGGGCCCATCTTGTGAACACGTGGGCCCTTTGCCTATTTGATTTTATCTTTTAGTCTCACTATTATTTAAAAATATTAATTAAATCAAATTGTTATCATCACTTATATAGTTATTGAATAATTTTTTTGTTCTATATTTTTTTTTTATTTTACTATCCAACGTTTAGTATTTTCACATTGTTTAGAATTTGTTTAGCATATTGCTTTGTTTAATATTTTTGTTTGCTCTCTTTCTTTTTGTAATATAAGAAAAGATATATATATTTTATTAATCTTGTTATTTTAAATTGACAATAATATTATGTGAATTTTAATGAATAAAATCTCTATTAAATTAAAGGGACTTATATAGTCATCGAATAACTTTTTTGTTATGTAATTTTTTTTTATTATATTATCCAGTATTTAATATAATTGCATTGTTAATAAAATTTTTTATTAGCATATTACTTTGTTTAATATTTTTGTCTACTAATTTCTCTTTGTAACATAATAGAAGATATATCCTTTACTACTCTTGAGATAGTTTTTTATTTTAAATTTTATCCTATTGTTCTCAATAGTATTATCTGAATTTTAATGAATAATACCTCTATTAAATTAATAAGACTAATTATATACTACTTATGCCATGTGGCTTTATTAGGCTGCCACTTGGCTCAAGGAGAGTACCTTTTTCCTCCCTTTTAATAATAATGTAGATATAGATTTTTGTATGCTACTCTCATTTTATAGTATAATAGAAGATACATATTGTTTTATTTTGTATTTTATTCTATTATTCTCAATAATTTTATTTGAAAATAAACCTTTTATTTTTAAAAAGAAAAACAAAATTATTAAAACTGTCAAATTTTTTTAAATTGACAGTTTTTTATTTTTTGTATTTTTATTTTTTATTTTAAAATAATTTAAAAACTCCAACTTGAAACTAGTCTCCAATTTGAATAGACTGTTTTTTTTAAAATTTTTGTTTTTATTATAAAATTTTTATTATTTTATTTATATTTAAAGTCAAAAACAATAACCAATAACTAATTATTAACTATCTATGGCTTTTTTTAGGCTGCAGCTTGGCATAAGGAGGAGGCTTTTTCCTCTCCTTTTAATAATATATAGATAATTTAAAAGTCCAACTTGAACCTACTCTCCAATTTAAATGGACGATTTCTTTAATTTTATCTATAATTTTTATTATTTTATTTATATTTAAAATCAAAAATAATAACCAACAACTAATTATTAACTAAATAACTAATTATTACCTATTTATGCTATGCACTTTTTTTTTAGGCTGCCACTTAATTTAATACTAGTATTTCCTCTCCTTCTAATAATATATAATATAATAATATATAGATAGATTATTGCACTATTCCTTTTTCTCGCCATATTTTCCCTCTTTCTTAAAAAAATCTAGCTCATATTTCCCCTTATCACTCTCCATAGTTCAAAATTCTAGGGTTTTGCCAAATTCAAATTCCGTCCTGTTCTTCTTCAATTCGCCGATCGTCAACTCAGCCCGCGGCAAATATAGCGGCAAAAATGTATTGTCAATTCCGGCTTGGGAATTCGAGCCATTTCGATAGCTGATTTGAATTTCTTCAGTAACTCTTCAAAGGTATGACTTAAGCCTATGGTCTGTTTCAATTTATAGGAAATTACTTTTGTTCCCTTCCATGGCCTTACTATGGGATGGACAAATTCCGATTTGAATCCACAGAGTTGCAACTTTTGTGGCTTTTATATGCACATTTTGTGTAGTTCAAGTGTTGGTAGTATTTTGTTTTTTGCTTGGGGTTTTTGTAGACATGTTTAAGCAGATTTTGGGGAAGCTTCCTCGGAAGCCGTCAAAATCATCATCATCATCATCTAACAGTGACTCAAATCATAGTGAAGTTTCAGCATTCTCATCAATGAACTCAAATTCGAACTCTGATAGTAGTAATAAATCAAAGGGCTCGGGAAATATAGGGAAAATGTCGAATTCAACAAGTTCCGGTGTGTCTCAGCTTACTAGCAATGGGAATCATGTCCCAGTGAAGCCGAATCAAGGGAAAAAACCTTTTCGGGTTAATGAACTGGCTGGAACCTCTGTTATGAACTCCATGTTATCCTCCTATGAGGTTCTTCCAAGTTTTCGAGATGTTCCAAGTTCAGAAAAGCAAAATCTTTTGATTAAGAAGTTGCAAATGTGTTGTGTACTGTTTGATTTTGGCGACCCTACGAAGAATCTGAAGGAGAAGGATATCAAGAGGCAGACATTGCTTGAACTAGTTGATTATATTTCATCTGTGAATTCCAAGTTTAATGAAGTTACGATGCAAGAAATAACAAAAATGGTTGCTGCCAATTTGTTTAGGACATTTCCCTCGCCGAGTCATGACAATGGGCTACTGGATATGTTTGATCCGGAAGAGGATGAGCCCACTATGGAACCCTCGTGGCCTCACCTTCAGGTTGTTTATGAGTTTCTTCTGCGATTTGTGGCTTCATCAGAGACGGATGCTAAGCTTGCAAAAAGATACATTGACCACTCTTTTGTCTTGAGATTGCTTGAACTGTTTGATTCAGAGGACCAACGAGAGCGGGAATACTTGAAGACAATTCTTCATCGCGTATATGGAAAGTTCATGGTGCACAGGCCATTTATCAGGAAAGCCATAAATAATATATTTTACCGCTTTATCTTTGAGACTGAGAAGCACAATGGAATAGCAGAACTATTGGAGATCTTGGGCAGTATAATCAATGGATTTGCTCTCCCTTTAAAGGAAGAGCACAAGCTTTTTCTTGTCCGTGCGCTGATTCCCCTTCACAAACCTAAATGTGTAGCCATGTATCACCAACAACTCATGTATTGCATCACACAATTTGTGGAGAAAGACTGCAAGTTGGCAGACACTGTGATCAGAGGACTTTTGAAGTACTGGCCAGTAACCAATAGTGGCAAGGAGGTCATGTTTCTTGGTGAATTGGAGGAAGTTCTGGAAGCTACCCAAGCTGCAGAGTTTCAACGTTGCGTGGTCCCTTTGTTCCGTCAGATTGGTCGTTGTCTCAATAGCTCGCATTTTCAGGTATCATATCCTGGTCCTCTTGATTCCATTTTTTGTTAGCTTGAAGTTCTCAGTTTATGTTGGGGTTGGTCCCTGTTTCTACCTCCATCTTCTTGGCAATTCATACTAAAAAATCTTCCTGGTTCGGTGCTTCGTTAGATGAGAGGACCTATTGTGGGTTCCCGGTGCTTTATGAATTCGCAGGTGAAGTGTGGGTTTATTAAATATTTGGAGAAGAGAATAATGACTGATCTCTTCAGTTATTGAATTAGCTGAACTAATAACAAATTTGCTACTGGATTGAGATTGGTTTTTCAGTGAGTTTGTCTCAAATATATGCATGGAGGAAATTATAATTTCATTGTAGCTTAATTCGAAAGATAACAAAGAAGAAATATCACAAATGTGGTATTTCTTGAATGATAATAGAGAAGAAATGACGAGGTATTCCAGTTGGCGAACTGGTCATGTCTGGATGAATGTGAAACATTAAGATTTAAATAACGGTATATGCTTATTATTGCTCATGTTATTCTTTTTTTTCTTCTTCTGTTTTGGTCTTAAAAAAGTTTTGTTATTACTTTCTTTTGACGGGCTGATGATACACAAACCGCCACCATTCTTTTAGTTAATATCGTTTTTTTGTTTCGATTGGAAGACCTAGTCAACGTTCAATTTGAGCAGTCCATAGGTTTAGGAACCTCGTGCTGTTAGTTCTTTGACGAGCACATGTGCTCCAGGTTTTATGAGTGGCTTACAACCAGGGTCAGATTTAGGGGCGCAGAAGGGGGTTCGGGCTGGCTAGAAAATTTCACTGCACATATAAGGCAAAATCCGTGTTGTGCCTCTATATATTATATTTTGAATCCCCTTGAGACAGCCAAAAAACATAGCTCAGTGGTCAAGGGGTTCAAAACCTTTGTGAGGTCGCTGGTTCAACCACTAGCCACAATCTCTTTTAATTTTTTAACTTTTTCTTTTTTGAACCCCCTTTGCGAAAATCCTGCATCCGCCCCAGCTTACAACTTACAAGTGATATATCATCAATCATATGAACGGAGGAGGACAGAAAGAGCTGTTGAGCTTCAGTTTAAATAGATAGATACACAACTGGGAGTAGTTTAGGCAATTAGGCTAAGTTTAAATACTCCTTAGTTAGAGTTGCAAATCAGCTGAACAGCAGATATATCTCATACCAAATTAGCAAATAGGCAGAGAAATTTGTGTCTAGAAGCAGAGAATAAGCAGTCTACCTAGCAAGCGTTGTTTACTGAAGAATGCATTAAAAATATTTGTGATTGCTGAAGTATAGAGGAAATGATCAGACTCAGTTTAAGCTCTCACATCTTGCCTCAAGAGCTTGTCATATTTTAGGCACCTTATGTGACAGACACAGAAATGCAGGTAAACACACACGGCAAGTTTGTTCACGAGCTATTTGTGATGCTAAAGCTTCACTTATAGTTGCTTTTTTCCCAATAGAGATCAGGTCTATCCATTAATCTTGACATGCTATATGTTGATGGATGGTTTCTGTAGACATTATTTACATGTTCTTAGATTTCCGGCAGTAGGCTAGAAAGATTGATCAAGGATGACTCACGGTTAAGGTCCCTCATTTTGAAGCAGAATTTAGGTATTAATTGCCCTTCACATTCCCTGGTGACCCTTGACAAAATTCCTTTGTTGAGTTTCAGCTTGTATTTATTTTGACTTGTTAGCACCAACGAATACGATTAAACTCTTGTGGATTGTTTCAGCTCACAAAGTTTTCACAGGTGTTGGGAAGCGGTGCAACTTTGAGGCAGAAGCTAGAACAATTTGCTACTACAGTTCTATAGTTGTTGCTACTACTATTATTTCTGCCAGTATGTGTAGAGTATTGTTATGATTGGCAATGTTTATTTTGGCATATCAGAAAAGAGGTTAATTTGTTATGCAGTAAAACAGAATGCAGGTAAGACAAAATGAGATGGAAGGTGTATAGCCTTTTGTAAATCAAAGAGTGAAGGAGATACTTGCATGATAACTTCAAACATTGTCAATTCGTGATAAGTCATAACAAAAACTAGTAAGGGAAGTGTAAAAGCATTGCGTGCCATGGGTGGATGATTAAAATCTATGAGGAAAAGGGACAGTAAGTAGTATTTGGTGTTTTCACTTTTATTCCCGCAAAAATTTATCTTTTAATGATTTATGAGTACTACAGAGCAACAACACATGGTCAGAATGCTAATGTCCTTTGTTTTTAGCGACAACACATGGTCAGAGTGCTATCTCCTTTGTGATTTACGTTATGTCTCCTTGGTTGAGTTTTCTCAGCACTTTTTTGATATTCTCTAGGATTTAAGTTTGAATAGAGCGTCTATCTAAGTGGATCATTGTTCCACCTATAAATGAAAGGCAAGGCTTAAATGTTGTTATAGTTAACTTGAAAAAATAAATGATCTCAAAGAAAAAAGAAGTAAATGATAAATAAATGCTATTTCTAGTCAGATTGTGGAATTCCTTGAGTGAGAAAGATGAAAAAAAATTCTAACACATGGTTGGAACATGCTTTACTTGTGAATAGGCACCCTTTCCTTTTCCTAACAAACTGTTTCATGGAACCAAACAAAGCATTTATGATATTCAGGATTCATGCAGCCAAATCCAACTAACTAGGGATTGAGGCTTAGTTGTTGTATAATGTTTCACAGCTTTCGTGGTTGCCAATTGTTTGCTTGACTTTCAAGTATTGGGGGTTTTTTGGTTTTGGTTTTTTTTTGGG
>MCJB01023996.1:86771-105024 GCA_002018475.1 Nicotiana obtusifolia
GGGGGATTCATGTGTAATGGAGGATTCATCATCTTGAAACACTTTAAACTTGAGATGCAGAGCCGAGGATGTAACCCCTTGCCTTTTGGCCCTTATGTGGGTTATATGGACATAAAGAAATAGATGAGCTCTTTGGCATGCCTTTTGCTTCTAGTTAGTTTTTGGGGCATCCATGAGGTCCAATTAGCATAGATTTTGGTGCAATTTTCTGCACAAGGTTATCTACTTTTCGTTTACCCTCTATGCCTTGGATTTCCCCCACTACACTTAATAAAATTATTACCTTATAATAAGCCACTTTGAACGGAAGATTTAACTTAGATAACTTGGCTTGGGCATTGCGGCCTTCCCTGACTTTTTCCAGTGATCAATGTAACGAATACGTCAAATTAGTCAAATGCTTTTGCCTCTTTGTCTGTTTCATATTTTGCTCATGGTTCATTTCTCTTGTTCTGCTAAGGTGTCCTTAATTCTTTAACACTGCCAATTATCAATTTCCTGGTCGGTTCTATATTATGATTCTAAGTCACTTTTGAATTGAATTTTATAATAAATGGCTAGAGCCTGGAGGATAATTTCAAGCTGCATGGGTTCTTTGTTAACAGAATAACAAAGCAACCTAATCTTGTCGGAGAAACGTCAAAATACACATTGCCTATTCTTATTTGTAAGAAACCTCAAAATACACCTTGGCTATATTTCCTATTGGAAAAAGATTGTCAAGTTGTTACTTCTAGAATCATCGTTTGCATAAGTCTATTCTGCTCTTGAATGTCTCCGTTTTTCATTGAATTGGCAGGTAGCTGAACGTGCTCTATTCCTGTGGAATAACGATCACATTAGAAATCTAATAATTCAGAACCGTGAAGTGATCTTACCCATAATTTTTTCCTCCTTGGAGAAAAACACCCATGGTCACTGGAACCAAGCTGTTCAAAGTCTGACCTCGAATGTAAGGAAGATCTTTTCAGATGCTGATCAAGCACTTTTTGATGAGTGTTTAGAGAAATTCCAAGAAGATGAGATCAAAAACAAGGAGACGCAGGAGAGACGGGAATTGACCTGGAAACGTTTAGAAGATGTAGCAGCTTCCAACTTTGTGAGCAATGAAGCTGTGCTCGTCTCTAGATACGCTTCTTCTGTCGTCACTGCTACCGGCACCAATTCACGGACAAATATGGGTAGTTGAAGAAAGCTTGCTTGCTAATCTAGAATTTACTATTTTCTACTAGTTAATGAACCGTAGATGTGGGCCCAAGAATTGTATTTTGTTACTTGGTCCCACATCCATGGTAATGAGCTTAGCCGCCAGAGAATGAAGGTGAAAATGGGGTTTGTGGATACCAAGTTTCTCTTATTTTTCTCTTAATTTCTGATTTCTTTTGGGGGCTGAGGAGCTGCTGTGCTCGGCTCATTGCTTTTGGTCCCATCTGCACGGGGCATTTGTACTATAGACTTAAGGTCTCAGATATACTGTTGGTATTCTTGCTGATAGTAATATTTATTTGGTTATATTTTTTGAAAGAAGGAATATTTATTTGGTATATGATGCTCAATTTTGAATTCCAGCAATAGCATCTTGAGCACTACCAGAGTAATGTAAATTGCAACCCTTTTGAGGGACTGTCCCTGTTACAGGTGCAAATAGTTGATAAACTCCAGTGACTCCACAAAGGTTTTTTACATGTAAAGAGTCCATGAACTCCATTGACTCCAAACACTGCATATACTGCACAGTGGAATTGTATTCCAAGTTTCTCCGCATGCTTGTACGTACTACGTACTAAACCAGTTGAATATGCTGAGTTTATGATATTTCCCTTTGTGGCTAGTTAAGTTAAAGAGCTTTATTGTTATTGTTCTATTGTTAAGAGAAAAAATCATACGTCCTATGCTTTGCCTGATCTGGAAAAGATTAAGGAACATGCCTCACAAGTGCTTTACTAAAAAAAAGTTATTCATATTTGACCTATTTCATTACGTTAGTTGGGTGTCTTTGGTAACACACGATTTCGGAAGCATAATGGGCGGAGTTTGAGCTTGCATTTTGCAGTAAATTTTCTCCATTTACACTGGTTTTGCACTTTTATGGTTTCTTTTCTGTCCACAAGGCAGAAAAAATACAGCTTAAAGGTCCAAGCGTATGCAGAATGCACTTATATGAAAAACAATCTCAAAGTAACGGATAATAATGTTGGTATTATTATTGACGTCTGGTGCCATATACATTCTGATCAAGCTTCCCAATAGAACACTGATGATGAACAGCTTGCAATATATCATCATGTCTCAAATGTTTCCCAGCTGGGGAAAAAGACTTTTATCATCAGTCTCGCATGGATTAGAAAGTTGATCTGCATATATACTTCACAGATACAACATGCAAAACAGCGCGGGGCATTATTTCTGGGGCCGAGGAAAAGTTAAGTTTACTAAATTGAATGCTATTTGGCCACCAACCATTTAGAGAGACCATGTTCTGCCATTTGTATTCCAAAAACAGCAGTTCAAATATGCTTATGAAACAGACAATAAGTGAACTGCTCCAGAAAAGAACCAGGAATACAATATCGATATGAGGCTAGTTGCAGGAAATAAATTCACTAGTTTTCTCCATATGCTCGAAAGCTATACCGCTCTTGGTAGAAGTCATTGAAGTAGAGATCAGCTTCAAACCATTTTGGATACCGAACAAGGTCTCCCGCAACAAACTGCATAAATCTTTGGCTTCCTTCAGGTACCACCCTTACCTCACCTTCTTCAATGTAAACCAACTGATCCACATGCCAATCCCAAGGTAACTTACATTTGCCAGTTTTCCACATTGACCATCGTGGAACTCCAAGCTCCATTAGTCGGTCTTTTGTTACATTTCTCTCTACTCTCACATTATACAACTCTTCCAGTGGTTTCTCTGTCCTCATTGCCCTAACTCCTTGATATCCCCTGGAGGATGCGCGGAAATTTGTTCGTTCTAGGCTGCTAGTGTTGGTGGATAAGTAGCTTAAAGCAGGCATTGTTATGAAACTCGCCATATGATACAAATGTACTGCTATTACAAGAAAAAGGAGCCAGCCTCAGCTGCACAATGTCAGCAGAAGGTTAGTCTAAAGCAAGTATATTAAAAACACACAATTACTGCTTGTATCTTCCAACATAATGTCAGAGAGAAATACAAGAATCTCAAATTACGCAGTACAAATCCCACAAGCATGATTTATGGATTATGATGCATCACTTATAGATAGTCCTGATGTAGGAATCTCAATCAAATGAACTACCACAGCCCTAATTTGCTCTTCTTAAAAGCTCTTTCAATCGTGTTTAAAGTGTTACCAACCAATCAAATATCATATGTCTAGAGCATTTTATAGCAAGTAATGCATTTCATCTCGAATGTTCTAGTCAAATGGTACTTATCGGAACAAACAAATATATATTTACATGAAGTACGTTAACTGCTTTGGAGCCCAACTATATTCGAATTCGCGCTGCCATAGGGCCCCATTGTAGAAGGGGGGGAAGCACTTCCTATTAAGTATTTATCCATACCCAGGGCTCGAACCCGAAACCTCTGGTTAAGGGAAGAGTAGTCTTATCCACTTCCAGCAAAATTATTATTCCCCCTTCACATTTAAAATACAGTTTTCTCATTTTGAGATGTTCCTAAAATATTTACACATTAATTATACAGTTTTCTCATTATGATTCATATCCATTTTTTATTTATTTATTCAAATTTCAAATTTTGATGTGAATTTTTGTCTAATAAACTAACATTTCAAACTTCAATACTACAAATATAACAGACAATCAGATTAACATCCAAATTCTATAGTCAATTAGAACACCTTGATATAAGAGGGAGTACTAATTTCTAAAAAAGATACTCTGTTCAAGCAAAAAGGAGCAAAAACATAAAAAAAGAAATGGGTTCCCATCTATACATGTTATGAACAAAAACGAAATAAAGTGAGAAATATTTTGCAACCAAAACGCAAAAGGAGGTTTCATAGAACAATAAGCTTACCCTTTCTTAAACCCAGATGAAGCAGGGAATGGTAGATTGGTTCTAAAACCCTTGAGAGTGGAGTGTTGAGGAATAGAGAGGGTTTATCACAACTGTCGCTTTATCTTATCCAACCTTTGAAAAAAAAGAAAAAAAGAAGAGTATTGAAATGGTAGAGTTACCTGCCGGTGAACGAAGGTTTATAGCCTGTTTGGCCAATTTTTCAAAATCAGAGCAATTAGTATTTGTCAAGTTTTTAAAAAGTATTTTTAAATATATTTAAAAAAAATATATTTCAAAAAGCTACTTTCGGGGAAAGGTTTATTATTTTTTTGCTTCTCAAAATCTATTTCTGCTTCTACTCAAAAATATTTTTTTGCTTTCTAAAAATTAATGAGAAAGAAAACTCATTTTTTCCTTTTTTTTGAATTAAACAAAATCAAATAAAGGGAAGAAAATAATTTTCCTCCCTGTATATTGGTGTTATTTTAGTAGGACTATATGTGAGAAGTTGCCAAAATTAACCCATAAACTTGTTTGTGCTGTTTTCGCAAAAAAAAAAAAAAAAAAAAAAAAATTAGAAAATGTTCTTTCCGCCATTTCACCGACTTAAATGTCTCATATTTCTCGAAAATCTTTAGTTTTCAAATACACTGACCTAATTTTGTATCATCAAATACGAAGAAAATAAATGATTCAAGATATTCCCTCCTTAATTTTCTTAAACTCATATTATGTTCTGTTTTTGATTGATGGTTTTATTTGTTTCTTCCTTTATATTGTGTAACTATTAGTGTCAACTATACTGACCTTTAAAATTATATTAATAAAAACTTATCAACATCGGATGTTTATATCAATCCAATTAATATATCAATTCAATAAATACATAACACGTGTCTTCACAAATATAATTATCACTAAATCATAGTAGTTAACTAATATACATACTCACTTTAATTTATTAGTAAATTAAGATAGTTTGATATAAACACCCGATCTTCTTATCACAAAGAAACTAGTAGACTTTAATTTGATTCTCTACAGATTCAAAGAACTGATTATATCTTCTTGTCACAAAGAAACTAAGAAAGTACATTAATATGAGGTTGGTGGTTTCTGGTGATTGGTGAAGTTGTTTGCTTAATACTGCCATGCTCCAACTTTTTAATCCAAAATCCAAACTTTTTTATATCTTTTGACTTCGAACTAATATTACAAATTTTAATCCCCACATTGGGATACTAATACCAAATACTACTTTAAACTATCTCTTAATACCGAGAAAAAACAAGAAGCAAGCCACCTTTCCCTTTATTAAATTAACAAGAACATGAATAGGTATCAACTTGTATGAATGTCAACTATTATAGCAGGTATTACTACCTATTATCATAAGAACTTGGAACTCCCATGCACCATTATATATGAAGGTGGCTGTATCTCCAAGAGCAGGTACTAATAACCATGATTATTATCAGAGTTTTTGAAAAAAGAAGATTAGTTTAAGTGTCTAATATATATGTGTGAGTTTGGTTAGTATGACTAGGGCAGAACCAGATTGTCCACCGCGGTTCAATTGAACCTAATAACTTTAATCCAAATAATGTATTTATTTTAAAAATTTATAGAATATAAATAAATTAATAATTTGAACCTAGTAACGTAAAAGAAACCCATAAATTTAAAATCCTGACTCTGCTTCTGAGTGTGATCATAAAATTTGAATCTAACTAAATGAAAGAGACAGTCTATAACGAACTAATTTTTTTATGTGTACTGCTAGAAAGGATGGAAAATGACAAACTAACGCAAGTTAGCTAAAACAATGCGCCTATAAATTCTCTCTATCCGTTTGGATTAGATGTGTGTAGCAACTCGAACAAAGAAAGAGAGACATCTTTCAATTCAAAGTTGCAAAAACAGGTGTAGTAATTAAAATGGCTAAATTTGGCTATTTGGATAATTTTCTAGTGTTCTGTATTCTACTAGGAATAGTTGGTTCCAGCCATGCTCAGTTACAGCTCAACTTTTATGCAAAAAGCTGTCCAAAAGCAGAGAAGATAATTCAAGATTATGTGCAAAAACACATCCCAAATGCTCCATCTCTTGCAGCTGCCTTGCTCAGGCTGCAATTTCACGATTGCTTTGTCAGGGTAAGTGTTTCATATATATGCAAGCTCTATACTCACTCTACCACTAAGCTCCCGTCATGCGCGAGGTTCGGGGAAGGGCTGTACCATAAGGGTCTATTGTACACAGCCTTACCCTGTATTTCTGCAAGAGATTGTTTTTATGACTCGAACCCGTGACCTCCTGGTCACATGGCTCCCGCCATGCGCGAGGTCCGGGGAAAGGCTGTACCACAAGGGTCTATTGTACACAGCCTTACCCTGCATTTCTGCAAGAGATTGTTTTTACTGCTCGAACCCGTGACCTCCTAGTCACATGGCAGCAGCTTTATCAGTTGCGCCAAGGCTCCATTCGCTGCCATTCTTGAAGTAGTGTAATTTTTTGTTTTTATCTTCATTTGGGATTTTACAGGGTTGTGATGGATCTGTGCTCCTGAATTTCACTGCGAGCACGAAAAAACAGACTGAAAAAGTGGCTATCCCTAATCAAACACTAAAAGGCTTCTCATTCATTGATGATGTGAAGAAAATAGTTGAAGCTGAATGTCCTGGAGTTGTCTCTTGTGCAGATATTGTTGCATTAGTTTCTAGAGACTCTGTCGTGGTCACAGTAAGTACAAAACTAGAACCAACTTTTGAATTGGTTTCAACTTTTCGGACCATATTTGCTTATATCTTATTTTTCTCGGACCAATAAATAGAGCTGAAGTTATACTTCAATCCACTAATAAAAATCCGAAGTAAACTAGTTCTAGTAAGTATGAAAGGGCTAAATTAGATGACATATGTTCTTAATCTCATCGCCTCCCTTTATATCTTTGCATGATAGGGAGGTCCTTACTGGAATGTTCCAACTGGTAGAAGAGATGGAAGAATATCAAACGTGTCTGAAGCTTTGGCAAACATCCCTCCTCCCACTAGTAACTTTTCTAGTCTACAGACATCTTTTGCTAGCAAAGGTCTTGACCTAAAAGATTTGGTCCTATTGTCTGGTAAGTTTAAATTAGTCATATTTTTACTTCTTCTATATTAAGTTTTTCCATATATTTAATAAGTCTTTCTTAACAAGAATCATTATTACTATGAACAACTTGTTATTAGGTGCACATACTATTGGAGTTTCTCATTGCTCGTCATTTTCAACACGTTTATACAATTTTACCGGAGTTTTGGGCACACAAGATCCATCTCTAGACAGCGAATATGCAGCTAATCTTAAGGCGAAGAAATGCAAATCAATCAATGACAATACCACGATTGTTGAAATGGATCCTGGCAGTTCAAGCACCTTTGATCTTAGCTACTTTAAGCTTTTACTAAAGAGGAAAGGGCTATTCCAATCAGACGCAGCCTTGACTACAAGTGCGACAACAAAGTCATACATCAACCAGCTAGTACACGGATCACTGAAACAGTTCAATGCTGAATTCGCTAAGGCTATGGAGAAAATGGGCAGTATTGAAGTCAAGACTGGCTCTGCTGGTGAAATTAGGAAGCAATGTGCATTTGCGAATAGTTGAGTGCAGTCTTTGTGTTTGTTCCCAATTTTCAATATTGTTGTGTTTGTCTTTGTGTGTAACCTTGGTGAGATTAGGAAGCATTGTGTGTATCATGTTTTATGCTGTACCTTTCCAATTTATTCTTGTACATTGATGGTTTTCTTGAAATAAAACTAAGATTCCAAGAGCCGTTTTTATAGTAGTTAGAAATTGGGATAAATATATCTTTCACAGGCTTGAAATGATCAGTTCATTTTTAGCTCCTGAGTAAAGTCAGCCATCTTCTCATTGATCATGCTGGATAATTTCCAGGCATGGGGATACAAATAGAATATTAGCTACATTCTCATCTTCCATTACTTTCACTCGGCATGTTTAGAATTTGTGTTGTCATTAATCTATACACTTCTTGCTTGTTGATTGGGACTATCAACTATGGCATTTTTACTTGTCAGTGTTAGCATTATTAATTTATTCACTTCTTGATTGGTGATATGGTCTAATCAGCTAAGACAGGTTTTTTTCTATTGCAACTAACCACTTGGTAAAGAAATTATTTAATTCTACTATTTGCTCCTCCAATTACATAAGGAACTACCACCATGCATTGCAGCTTGTAAATATACTTAAGCTGAAGGAACAAAAAAAGAGTTATAACGGAAAGAAACAAATGAAACTGAAAGTCCAAAACACGATAAAAATGAAAATGAGTAAGAAAGAGCAGTGTATTTTTTCAGCTATTGAATATTTTTAATATTATTTTGTGTAACATTAAATTTTTTTAATACTTGATGATTATTATCTAATCTTTTGCTATTTAAAACTGCAACATTTTATCCTATGAGTCTACCCAACCAACTAAACTAAAAATAACCAACTGTATAATTTATTTATACTGACTAGAAAAAGTAAATTGTGAATCCAATCAACTATTTATGTAAAGATTTAGAAAAATAAACTCAACATGCAATACAACGGATGGACCCATGCTCGGCATGAGCTATCCTTTACTAGTGTATTAATGAGAAAGAAAATTCAAATGTTTTACTTTTCTTTTTTCCTTTTTAGTTAACCAAAATAAAATAATAAAGGGAAGAAAATAATTTTCCTCCCTGTCCCAATATTGGTGTTATTTTAGTAGGATTATATGTGAGAAATTGCCCAACATCACCCCATAACTCTAGTTTGTTTGTGCTATTTTTGCAAAAAAGTTAAGGAAAAAAGTGCATGATCAAATACGAGGAAATGAACGAATCCCTCCATAATTTTCTTAAACTCATGTTATGTTCTTTTTGGGCCAAACAATTTGATGGTTTTATTTATTTGTTTCTTCCGTTAGATTTTGTAACTATTAGTGTCAATTGTAGTGAACTCTAAAATCTTATCAATAAAAATTTACTAACACTGGATATTTATATCAATCTAATAAATATATAACGCATATCTTCACAAAAATAATTATCACTAAATTATGTACTAGATAACTAATACAAAAGGTCACCTCAAATTATCACCTAATCATGGAAAATTGATATAATTTGATATATCACAAAAGAAACTACACTAATATGAGGTTGGTGGTTTCGGGTGAAGTTGTTAGCTTTAATACAGCCGGGCTCCAACTTTTTATACAAAAATCCAAACTTTTTCTATATTTTGACTTCGAATTAATATTACAAATTTTAGTCCCCACATTGGGCTACTAATACCAAATACTATCTTATAATATCTCTTAGTACATAGAAAAGACAATTAGCAAGTCACTTTTCCCTCTATAAATTTAACAAAAATCAGAGGCGAAGTCAGAATTTAAACTTGACAGGTTCTAAATTTTACAACAACGACTTCAAGTGTTAATAACTAGGTTCTAAATTTAATATTTAATCATATTTAATGAATTTCTTAACACGAATACGTTGTTTCAGCAAAAACTATTGAATTCGGTCGAATCCGTATTTGAGCTTCTAGCCTCTAACAAGGATATGAATAGGTATCAACTTGTATAAATGTCAGCTATTATAGCAGGTATTACTACCTATTATCATAAGAACTTGGAACTCCCATGCACCATTATATATGAAGGTGGCTGTATCTCCAAGAGCAGGTACTAATAACCATGATTATTATCAGAGTTTTTGAAAAAGAAGATTAGTTTAAGTGTCTAATATATATGTGAGAGTTTGGTAAGTAAATTTGAATCTAACTAAATGAAAGAGACAGTCTATAACGAATCTATATTTTATGTACTACTAAAAATGATGGAAAATGACAAACTAACGCAAGTTAGCTAAGACAATGTGCCAATAAATTCTGTCTGATCCAATTGGATTAGCTGTGTGTGTAGCAATTCGAACAAAGAAAGAGACTTCTTTATGAGCATGTTATTTTTGTCATACCCAAAATGCTCTCATAAAATTAAAAGTAGATTTTTAATTATTATTCGCTATTTTAGGAGTTTTATTAGGTTTTAAAATTACTTACATTTTTCTTGCTTGTTTAATTTTTAATTAGTTAAATCATGAAAATAGCCAAAAGGTATCATGCATTGCATTTAGGATTTATTTTTACATTTTTAAATTAAATTAGTAATTATTTGTTTCATAAAATTAAAAAATCACAAAAGTAGTTCATTTTTACACTTTTCTTAATCTTTAATCTTTAACTCTTAGAATTAGGTGTTCTTATAATTTTTATAATTAATTAAGTAGTTTAAATGCACATTTAGATAATTTAGGATTTTAATTATTAGGATTCTTAGTTTTTAAAAAATAATAAAAGAGAAAATTAAAAACACAATAAATTGAAAACAAAACAAAACAAAAGAAATCGGATTGGGCGACTTCAAATTTAAACTGAGCCCAATATGTAACGGACCGGATCGGCCCAGACCCCAATTCCCCCCAAACCAAACGACGTCGTTTGGATAAGTGTTTAATCTGAGCCGCTGATCTCAAATGATCCAACGGCTCGGAACTAACCCCCTCCCACCTATATAATGGTCGGAACCCCCTACTCCATTTCTTCATCTTCCAAACGACCCCTTCTCTGAAAACCCTAACCCTAGCCGCCCCAAAATCCACTAAAAATCCGGTGGTCTACCACCCAAATCACTCCTAAATTCACCCCAAATCACACCCGATGATCGTCGTCATACCCTACCCCGTTTCAACCAAAACCCCCTGAAATCCCTTCGATTTCAAATACGAAAAAATGAAACCCTAAAGTTCAAAACCTCAAAATCGAAGCTTTTTTGAGCCGATTTAAAGTCAAAATAGACTTTAACCGTGTGTTCTTAACAAGAACACACGGTTAAGGTCAATCTTGGCTAAAAAAATCAAAATTTCGAAGATGCTTTGGTCCGAGGTATTTTCTGTTTCTTTATTTTTCATTTTGTTTTCTGTTTAATTATTTTTAGTGTTTCTCATCTTCTACCCCTTCTTTAGTTTTCTAGTTTTAATTTTAATTTTTGGTTAAAATCAGTCTGTTTTCTGTTTCGTTGTTGTTTCACTATTGTTGGTTTAAAATGGACCGAGTCATTAAGACTCTGTGAAAAGGCCATGGACGAACGTGGGTATTTATGAAATCTGGGTTTCTAAAAAATCAAAGCCCAAAAAAGGAACAGGGTCGGAATTTGGCTGGGTCTTGTTTGGAGTTGGGTCGACTCGACCCGTAAGGTTTAACAAAGTAAAATCAGAATATTGAGGGGTTAATTTGGGTAATATATAAGAAGGAGTATGTCAGTAACAAACTAACTGATTCAGAAGTTTCTAGGGGGTCCTCAAATGCAAAATAAATAAGTAAAATTAGGAAAAATCTGGGCTAAAATGAACAATTTCAGAAGAAGTAACTGAAATTGGACAACTGTCCATAACTCTGTTAGAAAAAATGCCCTTTTAATCACATGCAGGAGAAACAGATTACACGGGGAGATATTCTCAGATTTTGCATATATACGGATAGAGAGAAGAGTATTAGAGGCTAGATACACACATACACTCACAGATTCACATACATTCTGATACTCGATTGCATTCACACAATTACAGTTTTGACAAAAAGAAAACTAAAGCTCTAAAAAGACAGTAGACTCCTGAGTGATTGCTAAATCCTCTTTTGCATTTCTGATTTTCGAAGTGTATCGCGCTGTGGATTACTGTTTGCTTGCTGCTGATCTTTGTCAATTAGATAGGATTTGTTTGTTGCTATATAGGTATGTTCGAACATCTCTGCAGCTTTAAATTGATATCATGAGTGAAATGAAATTGTTTACTGCCTAATTCTATATAGTTAACATGTTTAATGGTTCAATATGTTTGAATTCCTCTTCCTATCAATTTCTGAAATCGTGAATGTTGTAAACTTGGACTGATTAGTGTTAATGAATCATGTATTAGTGATTGTTTGAAGTTCTTTGCTAGTTTTGTAATGAAATCTAACTTACTGCTGTACTATATATTTGGTTTCCTTCACAACTCTGCTTGTTTTGTTTTGCCTCTGTTTCCCTATCAGTTTCAGTTTTCCTACTTGTTATTGTTTAGTTAACTGAAACTTTAATTGAAACTGCTTATAAAATGATTCAGTAGCTACTGGTGATCACTTATACTACTGAAGCATGCTAAGGGTGCTACTGCTGTGATATATGATACATAATATGCTAAAACACAGTGTATATTTGAGCACACTAGAATGGGAGTTAACATTTTCGAGTTTAAATAAAGTTAGGAATCAAAGTTCATTTCATCTCTTCCTGTTCTGATTAGTTAAATCTGAAATCTGAAGAAGGAACAGGTATTCTGGAATTTGGGCGGCCATGTTACAAGTTTAAATATCGAATTAGGAAATATTGTAATAATTTAGTTCCTCGATTTTTTTTTGTAATTAATTAGTAGGTTGATAACTGTCTTTTAAATTTTTCCAGATTAATTGAAATTTTATAATTAATTTATTCCTACTTATGTTATCTGTTGAGAGCATTTGCTGAATTACCCCTTTTCCTTAGATGTTTGGGCTACAATTGTAGCCCATTTCTGAGAATAAAGTTTTGTCTAAGACTGGTTTGGGCCTGACTTTAAGCTGGCCCATTTTGGTAGCCTCCAGGCCCAAATCTTTAAGAGTTCCACTTGGAACTTGGATCAGCCCAATTTGGTCAGGTGTTGGTTAGATGTAATGATTGGTTTTGAGTTTGGAACTATTAATTTGTGTACTTAAATTGATGGGTGTGAATCTGATTATGTATTAGCTTAAGAATTTCATTTATGGCCTCTTAATGTTGCAACATTATGCTAGTCTCGTTAGTTGGGTCCTGAGCTTTAGAAAATTTAGTTGATAGAATTTGGGCTAGGACAACGTAATGATTAGTGGACTGACCCAATGCGCCAAACCACAAATATTTCTTTTAATTAATGGGGATGAGCCATGTAATTAGCAACGATCACCTATGGCCCTCTTAATAGTTAAATACAAATCTAAATAATTAAGTCTTGAACGCCTTAAACTTTCGTAGCTTGCTTTTAGGCACGATTAACAAACATTGTGACTATGGGTACGGTTCCCGTGACTTAATAACAATGCCAATTTCGAGGGCGCCTTTTAGGTAACTCGATTTTAATAACTTCAAATAAGGAAAATTTTCAAGTAATTTGAGGTGCACCGCGCCAAATAAAATTTCAAAATGCATGGCCCTCATTAATCAATATGAAAATACTTAGAAAACTGAGGTGTGCTATTCAGTGAATTTCATGGCCCTCAAAAAGTTAAAAACGCGTAGTTGCTTTAGGCGCGTTATTTTAATAACTCAATTCCCTAAACTCGGGTGCACATTTATGTGACCCAAATCTAAATCTCAATGTTAAATTAAAATGTGTTACAGATTACGGGTGCATTTATGTGACGTGGTTCGTGACATATTTTAACTAACGTTGCAATTCTCTAACAATTATACAAAAGCGGTTAAAGTTAAAATATACCATAGGCTAGGGACATGTATTAAAATTAAATAATAAGCCGATTATAATAGTTGAGCGACCGTGCTAGAACTACGGAATCCGAGGGTGCCTAACACCTTCCCTCGGGTTAACAGAATTCCTTACTCATAATTTCTGGTTCGCAGACTTCAGAAGGAAAGTCGAAATTTTCCTCGATTTGGGATAAAAATAAATCGGTGACTTGGGACACCAATTAAATATTTCAAGTGGTGACTCTGAAAAATAAAATAAATAATCCCATTTCGAATAATGTCACTTTAATTGGAAAAACTCCCTTATATACTCCTCGGAGGTGTACGAAAAGGAGGTGTGACACTCTTTCAGTTCAAAGATGCAAAAAACTCATAATCAAAATGTCTAGCTTTGGCTATTTGGGTAATTTTCTACTGTTCTGTATTCTACTAGGAATAGTGGCTTCTAACACTACTAGAAATCCGGAAAAAAGCGACCAAAGTTGGTCTCTTTTTGGCCAAAAGCGACCAAAGTTGGTCTCTTTTTGGCCAAAAGCGACCAAACAGGCCTGGTCCATATTCAGCTGGTCCCTTTACCTTAGCGACCAAATTTGGTCGCCAATTAGCGACCAACTTTGGTCTCTAAGGTAAAAGGACCAAACATTCCGGTAGAACATATAGAGACCAACTTTGGTCGCTAATTAGTGACAAACGTTGGTCGCCACATATAAATTACGGTATTTTTTATTTATTATAATCTGGACAATGGCGACCAACTTTGGTCGCCATATAATTAATATTGTGATTTTTATTTTAATTAAGCGACCAACCTTGGTCGCTATATTGAAGAACAAATTTTTTATTTTACAATAAGCGACCAACGTTGGTCGCTATATTTCCAGATTTTAAAAATCTGGGTAAAATAGCGACCAACCTTGGTCGCTATCTTGAATTTTTTTTTAATGATAAGAGACCAACGTTGGTCGCTATATTTGCACAGTTTTAAAATCTGGGTTAAATAGCGACCAATGTTGGTTGCTATTTTCCAGAAAATTATTTTTTTTCAGTGAAAAGTGACCAACTGGAGACCAACGTTGTCGCTTTTCTTGGTTCATTTTTTCCAGAAACTGCCTGTTTTGACAGCTACACCACCTGCCAGCTTACTAAAATCCTAAGCAGGCATTTTATGCCATAACGGACAACAACAACGACGACAACAACATCAACAACAACAAACCAAATTCGTTTATGGCATTTTATGCCATAAACAACAACAAGAACAACGACAACAACAACAACAACAACAACAACAACAATAAACAACAACAACAACAGCAACAACAAAAACAACAACAACAACAATAACAACAACATTAAAAGTAACAAAGTATAAAGTTCAATAGAACTTATACATAAGCTAACCAAAATAAGTTCTATTATTACAAGTCAAGGATTAGTTTGTACATCATTATCGTCATCGCCTGATGAAGTTTCATCATGAAGACGGTATAGAAAAGGGTGTTGTGTAGGACCGGAGGGATGATAACGGGGAGGACGGGAGGAAGTAGCACGGGGAAGGCGAGCCTCTGGCGATGACTCATGAGACCGGGGAATCGGAAAAGCGCCAGAAGCCAAGAGAGATTTGAGCTGCTCTTGTATGCCAATGTACTGAGCATCTCTAATCCTTTCTCTTTCCTTGGAGGTTTCTAGCTCGGCTGTGAGCTTTGCCACAGTCTCCCGCACAGAGGAGAGACTCTCCCCATCAAGTTGCTCCGCTTGCGGGGAAGTGCCCATTCCTTGCATTCCACACTTATAGCGGTGGAATTTCTTAGTGGGAAGCTCGTATACCTTCCCCCATTTTGGACCGCCAGCAGCCTGCGTCCATAGTCTTTCAGCATCCTCGTCCGACGGTTGGATTGGGTCGCCCGATGAAGATGGTGGCTGGCTGCGTATGAATTCTTCCACCTCAGCTGTGAAGTGACTCTATAAGAAAAATTACATTGAATTAGTATTTCAAAAATTATATAAAAGTAAATCAAAGTACTTAATGAAAATTAACAACTTACATGTACAGTCGATGCTCGGCCCTCGACCCACCTTTCTTCATCAGAATTTTTCTTCTTCTTGACAATGTGAGTCTCCTTGAATAACTCATCTTGCCTCATCGGACGCCCCAATTTCTTCTCCTGAAAACTCATAAATTTTAGTTATGAAACAGAGTAGTCGTTGAAAATTAAAATTAAATTAAGCAATTACGTACCATACTCCTCTTTATTGTACCGAGGCTGATCGCACCTCCAGTGTGCAGGGAGCGTCCCTTCTCAGAAGCACGAGCGTTCTTTCCTTTCTCGCTCTTCTTTAAGAACTTTGCGGTTAGCCATTGCCTTTGCAAATCCTCCCGTAGATGATCAAGCAACCAGGAGGGCTTCTAGTTCAACTTTCTAGCTTTAGAAAAGCAATGTGACAACCGCTTGTGAGCCTTGAGATGGAAATTAGCAGCTACATCCGCGCTATAGCTGTGTTCCCATACACACTTGCTCTGTATTTTAAAATTTAAGTATTTAGATGGAAATATCATAAATATAAATAATTGTACTGCTTAAAAGAACATTTATACCTTAAATTAATTGAAAATTTGCTCCTTAAGCGAGAATGGAAAATCACTCCAAGTCGCATAAGGGCCATCTAATAGCTTTCTAGCGGCTTGGGTGATTATCCTTGTAGTAATATTACTAGGGATGAACCTGCAATTTAATAAAAAAATACATTAATATCTTAGTAAAACTATACAAAACAATAAACGTAAAAATAACAAATAACTCTTACCCGTCACCCTCAGGGACTATGATGATCCTGCCATATTGATCACGATGCACCTCCTCGTCATCATCACCATCACCGTCCGAACCATGTACATCAGAGGCACGTGTGGAAGGTGTAGGGGGGTCAGAGCCATGTATATTTAAATGCGCACCCGAGTTTAAAAAATTGAGTTATTAAAATAACGCGCCTAAAGCAGCTACGCATTTTTAACTTTTCGAGGGCCATGAAATTCACTGGATAGCAAACCTCGGTTTCCTAAGGATTTTAATATTGATTAATGAGGGCCATGTATTTTGAAACTTTATTTGGTGTGGCGCACCTCAAATTATTTAAACACTTTTCTTATTTGAATTTATTTAAGTCGAGCCACCTAAAAGACACCCTCGAAATTGGCATTGTTACTATGTCACGGGAACCGTACCCATAGTCGCAATGTTGTTAATCGCGCCTAAAAGTAAGCTACGAAAGTTTAAGGCGTTTAGACTTTATGATTTTTATCTTGCAATTAGCTATTAAGAGGGCCATCAGTGATCGTTACTAATTACATGGCTCGCCTTTGTTAACTAAAGGAATTTTTGAATCTGAGTCGTTGGAACCTCGTCTACATGTTTAACTGATTTCAGACATAGTCGCGCTTTGAATTTTAACATATCGTAGTCAAAATTATCATCAAATTTAGGCCTGGATACCACTGAAATAGGCCAAATCAAAGGCAGGCCTAACACCAAGCCTTAAACAAAGCTGTGTTTTCAGAACTGGGCTACAAAGACAGCCCAAACATCACAATAGAAATATAATTCAGCATACGTTCATTTACATGAACTGTACCAGATTAAATACAACTCATACAATTGCAGGAAACAAAAGAAAAATTAATTACAAATTCCCAACTAATTCAAACAGATTACTGAATAATTATAAAACTGACAAACTAAATTATTACAAATCATCCTAGTTTTAATCTCTGAATTCCCAAAATAGTTGTCCCAATTCACGCAGAACACATTAGTATCAGACTCAATGGTCTTCTCCATGTTCCCTTTTCAGATTTCAAATTGAAATAATCAAAGCAGGACCAAAATGAACATTATTTCCCATTTTTAATTTAAATTGACTATATTAAAAACCAATCTGTTGTGAGATACTCATTTCACAACATTGAAACTTTTAGGTAGATGCTTAATGGTTTTATAAACACTTTCGATCAAAGCTTCAATCAATTAAACAACAAGTAGGAAAACTGAAGCTGATGAAGAAACAAAGGCAAAACACAGAAAATATAGTCCTAAAGGAAGCAAATACATAGTATAACAGTACTTTGGATTTCATGATAAAACAACAAAGAATCCCCAGACAGCCTCCTAATATGTGATCTATTAACACTTAACAACATCCAGATTTCAGAAACCGATAAGACGAGAAACTTAAACGAACGAAACCATTAAACATGTTAATTACACAGAACTGAGCAGTAAGCAAATTATTTCGTTCATAATATCGATTTGAAACTACATAGGTGTTCGAGCGTACCTATAGAGCAGCAACAAATCCTATCTATTTAACAGCAACAACAACCAGCAAAACAGCCAATTCCAACTCAATCCACTTCAATTACCAGAAATGCACAAGACGAAACTGTAAGTATATATTCGAATCCCAGAATTTATGAGAGTATATGCGTATAGGTGTATGTGTATAAAAATGTGTATCTGTTGAAGGAAAATGAGAGTCTGTTCGTCTGGTCAGTGAGTGAGGATATGTATTTTTGTGAGTGATCCCTGAGTGATGAAAAAACTGACTCCCCAATATTCTCTTATACTCATATACAGATATATATATATACAGATATATATAT
>MCJB01023996.1:105256-144666 GCA_002018475.1 Nicotiana obtusifolia
TATATATATATATATATATATATATATATATATATATATACAGAGATATCTTAAAAAAATCTGTTTGTTATGCCCCAAATCCCTAGAATATCTTCCTCTCCCTAAATCTGTTTTTGTTTTGCATGTGATAACAGAATCTCTTCAACAGATTTCTGTTATTACTTTTGAAATGTCCCTTTTTCACCCCAATGTTTCCTTTTTTAACTTATTTAATTGCTGTTAAGGACCTCCCAGAAGTTTCTAACAGACTATTACCCAAATTAACCCCTTAAAGATACTGTTTTAACTTTGTTAGACCATTACGGGTCAAGTCGACCCGACCCGGACCATCGCAGATTGTAACCTTCGCCTTCACCACATTGGTGAGGTATGCGGCTCGCATTGTAGAAATGCGATCGCATATGTGACCGCATTTCTGACGTTGACCTTGTCCAAAAATCTGTCTCAATCTGCGATCTCATTGTAAGATATGCGGCTCGCATTGTAGAAATACGACCGCATATGAGACCGCAAATTTGACGTTGATTTTTGCCCAAAAATCTATCTCGATATGTGATCTCATTGTAAGATTTGCGGCTCGCATTGTGGAAGTGCGACCGCATTTGAAACCGCAAGTTTGACATTGATCTTTGCCAAAAAATCTATCTCGATCTGCGATCTCATTGTGAGATATGCGGTTCGCATTGTAAAAATGCGACCGCATATGAGACCGCAAATTTGACATTAATCTTTGCCCCAAAAATCTGTCTCAATCTGCGATAAGATATACAGTTCACATTGTAGAAATGCGAGCGCATATGAGACCGCAAATTTTGACATTGAGCATAAAATCAACACTAGAAAGCTACAGAAAGTGGTAGAAGATGAAGACTCAAAAAATGAAACAGAAAAGAATTTTGAGAAAGTACCTTGGATCGTGGGGCTTGATGCTTCGATTTTTAGTCAAGATTGACCTTAACCGTGTGTTCTTGTCAAGAACACACGGTTAAAGTCCGTCTTGAATTTACATCGACGCAGGAAGGCTTTGATTTCAAAGGTTTTGAACCTTAGGGTTTCTTTGGTTTTTCGATTTGAAATCGAAGGAGTTTCATGGGTCTTCTGGTTGAAATGGGGTATAGATTTGAGGTGAGGGGATGACGGTAATTCTAGGGTGTTTGGGGTGGATTTGAGGTGTGGAACAGCCATGGCTTTCAGAGTGTTTGGGGTAGCTAGGGTTTCTAAAGGAGGGGTCATTTGGAACGAAGGGCAAATGGGGGGGTAGGGGGTCGTTCGAACATATAAATAGTCCAAGGAAATTAGTTCTGAGCTGTTAGATCTGTTGAGATCAACGGCTCAGATCAACTGCCTAATCCAAACGGCACTGTTTTGTTTTAAGGGGGGGACTAGGTCTTAGGCTGATCCGGTTAATTCCAATTGGGCTCAGTTAATTACCAGCCCAATCCAATTATTTTTTCTTTTTGTTTTGTTTCCAATTTGTTTTGTTTTTTGATTTTCTCTTTTTAATTTTTAAAACTAGATAACTTGATAATTAAAAATCTTAAATTACCTAAATGCAAAATTAAACTAAATAGCTAATTATAAAAATTATAATAACACTTGATTCTAGGAATTAAAGGCTAAAAATTAAGAAAAGAGTAAAATGAACTATTTTTTTTTTTAATGATTTTCCAATTTTGTAAAACAAATGATTACTAATTCAATCCTAAAAAATATAAAAATAAATCCTAAAAGAGATGCATGATATTTTTGTATTTTCATGATTTAATTACTTAAAAATTAAACAAGCAAGAAAAATATAAATAATTTAAAATCTAATAAAATCCCTAAAATGGTTAACAATTAATTAAAAATTATTTTATTGATTTATAGGAGTATTTCGGTATGGCAAAAATCACGTGCTCACAGCTGCCCCTCTTTGCTCGGAGACACAAAGGGTTTTTGGGCAAAGATAAGATGAGCAATTCTGCGGGATTTTGCCTATCCGAAAATCCATGAGAAGCATTTTTTGAAAAGAGTCTGACTGAACCTTGCTTCAAAGGTTACCTACATATCCTTGGCTTCAAAGGAATCAGGTCAGTGTAGTTCGGGATGTTTTGGTAGCCGGGACTACCAGGAAGCTGTGATTTTCACTGTTGCTGCTGCTGTTACTACTAGCTGCGCTCCTTATTACACCAAAAATGAAAAATAAAAAGCTAAACTAGCTACGTCTATCAGCTATGAGTTACAAGATTCCTATCTACAAATTTCTTGAAGCTTGATCTTGAGTCTTTGTTGGTTCTCGAGGCAGATTCTGATCTGAACCTTGATGTTCATCGGCTGTAGGTGCTGGTTCTTTCTTCAACTTTTGAATCAAGGCAAGGCATGCGAAGCTTATGACTTCCATCAAATTTTGAATATGTCGCGTCCTTGTTCATTACAGCATTTGAATTTTCTCCCTTTTGTTCTCTTCTTTTCTTTATTCTGGACTAAGATTCATTCTTTTGGTCATCTCGAACCCTGTGCCTCAAGGGAAAACCTGCTCAGACACTAAACCAAATCAAGCGAGCAAAATTATCCTGCCCCAGTTCCATTTGAGAAAAACTTGTGAGTTATTTGCAACTAAAAGCTAAACTATTTCTCTATTGAAAACAGTAAAATAAAGGAAGGATTGCCAGGTTATGCTGGGAAACCGATCGAGTTATGCTGGAAAAAGCAAAGTTCTCGGGTTATGCCGAGGATGTTATCGACCGATTCTACTGGGAAAAAAGAAAAAGAATTCCTGGGTTATGCCAGGGTAAAAGAAAAAGGTCCTTGGGTTATGCCAAGGAGTCCATGGGTTATGCCGGAGATAACGGAGAACTAAAAGATCTTTTGGGTTATGCCAAAGAGGTTCACGGGTTTTGCCGGAGAGTCTATGGGTTATGCTGGGGAAAAAAGGGAAACAAGGATCTTTGGGTTATGCCAAAGGGATTCACGGGTTATACCGGGGATAAAACAAAATCTTTGGGTTATGCCAAAGAGGTCCACGGGTTATGCCGGGGAGTCTACGGGTTATGCTGGGGAAAAAAGAAAAACAAGGATCTTTAGGTTATGCCAAAGGGATCCACGGGTTATGCCGAGGATGAAAGAAAAATAAAGTCTTTTGGTTATGCCAAAGAGGTCCACGGGTTATGCCGGGGAGAAAAGAAAAGGTCTTTGCCAAAGAGGTCTGCGGGTTATGCCGGGGAATCCACGGGTTATGCCGGGGAAAAATAAAAATAAAGATCTTTGGGTTATGCCAAAGAAGTCCACGGGTTATGCCGGGGATAAAAGAAAACAAAGTCTTTGGGTTATGCCCAAAGAGGTCCACAGGTTATGCCAGGGAGGTCCACGGGTTATGCCGAGGATAAAAGAAAAATAAAGTCTTTGGGTTATGCCAAAGAGGTCTACGGGTTATGCCGGGGAGAAAAAAGGTCTTTGGGTTATGCCAAGGAGGTCCACGGGTTATGCCGGGGATCCACGGGTTATGCCGGGGATCCACGGGTTATGCCGGGAAAAAGGAAAACAAAGATCTTTGGGTTGTGCCAAAGAGGTCCACGGGTTATGCCAGGGATAAAAGAAAAATAAAGTCTTTAGGTTCTGCCCAAAGAGGTCCACGGGTTATGCCGAGGATAAAAACAAAGATCTTTGGGTTATGCCAAAGAGGTCCACGGGTTATGCCAGGGATAAAAGGAAAGATCTTTGGATTATGCCAAAAAAGTCCACGGGTTATGCCGGGGATAAAAGGAAAGATCTTTGGGTTATGCCAAAGAGGTCCACGTGTTATGCCAGGGATGGAGAAAAAGATCTTTGGGTTATGCCAAAGGGATCCACGGGTTATGCCGGGGATAAAAGAAAAACAAAGTCTTTGAGTTATTACAAAGAGGTCCCCGGGTTATGCCGGGGAGAAAAGAAAAGGTCTTTGGATTATGCCAAAGAGGTCCACGGGTTATGCCGGGAATTCACGGGTTATGCCGGGAAAAAAGGAAAACAAAGATCTTTGGGTTATGCCAAAGAAGTCCACGGGTTATGCCGGGGATAAAAGAAAAACAAAGTCTTTGGGTTATGCCCAAAGAGGTCCACGGGTTATGCCGGGGATGAAAGAAAAGAACTTTGGGTTATGCCAAAGAGGTCCACCGGTTATGCCGGGGAGAAAAGAAAAGGTCTTTGGGTTATGCCAAAGAGGTCCACAGGTTATACCGGGGAGAAAAGAAAAGGCCTTTGGGTTATGCCAAAGGGATCCACGGGTTATGCCGGGGATGAAGGAAAAGACCTTTGGGTTATGCTAAAGGGATCCACGAGTTATGCCGGGGATGAAGGAAAAGACCTTTGGGTTATGCCAAAGGGATCCACGGGTTATGCCGGGGATAACAGAATAATAAAGAGTCTTTAGGTTATGCCAAAGAAATCCAAAATAATGCAGGAAAGAGTTTAGAGGAGACTTCCCTCTGACTAATGCTTTTAAAGCTGTTTTGGCCTTTGTGTAGTTTCTTTTTGATTGCATCTACTTCTTGTGAGGTTGCTTTGGATCATACCAATTTCCTGTTTTCAAAACAAAAGCAATTGTTAGTTTGAAATGGTGATTGGTTTTGTGGCCTTGATGATTATGATCGCTTGATCCTTGCCCAACTTTTGGCGAGAACCTCCACTTCATGCTTGGCTTTCTGAAAGTCGATTTCTTTCTTGAACCGAGGGATCCAATTTTGTAAATTTGTATTGACAGCTTGCCCATATGGGACTTTGCCTTTTGACTTTTCCTTGCCTCTGGGGCTTTTGCTTTTGGTTTTCTTTTCATTTTTCACAACTTTGGGGTTTTAGAGCATCAAACAGCATGGCCAGTCGGGGTCAACTTGATGCACTCGCTGAGGCTGGTACTTCTTTTGGATCTAGCTTTTATTAAGCGGGACCCTGCAAAACCAATCTGGCCACCTTTTCTTTGCACTAGTTTCGGAAATAGAGTTAGACCAAAAGGGATTCAAAGAAAAGTAGAAGGCGAGAGAATGAATTTAGAGAAGTGTCCCTTTCGGGGAAGAGAGAAGGACTTATCTGAGGTGTGTGCAGACTTTGCATAGGCATGACATGCTTCTTGGACTGGATGCCCGATCTGCGCAACTATCCAACTTCTCATAAACCCATCACGATCCGTATTCTGAAACCGAGAAACCTTGCCAGGGCTCTTTCAGTACCAATAATGGCGAGGATTCCTGCTTTTCGATCAACGGCGCCCTTTGCGGGTTTTCGCCAATTGACCTCTCTCATTTCTCTTCTAACTGTCGCCTTGCAGTGCTCTTTGCGAGTTTTTACTAACAAGACTCTCATTTTCAATTTCTCTGCTCACGTCGTCTTACGGTGCCGGTGTGGGTTTTCACCAATAAGACTCTCTCAATTTATTTCTCCCATTTTGAATGCATTCTCTGATTTTTGAAAACCTTTCACCGATTGATCGAAAGGACTTGAATAGAATTTGGTAAAGAGAATTTGGATTGGATTGCAACTTTGGAACATTTCAAGCAAAACAACGCCGAATCGTTATGACATCTACCCCAGTTTTACTTTTGGGGGAAATTTGGATTTTTATTTTGGTGTGACTGAGGGCTAGGGTTGAGGGCAAGGGTTTCCCTCTTCGCACTAGTCTGCAACCACAATTTCAAAAGCTTGATAGATTATATGTTCGCTTCCTTCCTTTGCTTCAAGGCATGGGACCGATCGATCGCGATAAATTGATTGTTCGTCCTCTCCATGAACCACAATCTCCTGGTTTTCATATTCAAATTTAACCATTTGGTGGAGAGTGGAGGGCACGGCTCCTGCCGCATGGATCCACGGTCGTCCCAAGAGAAAATTGTAAGAAGTGTCCATATCCAGAACCTGAAATGTTATTTCGAAGTCGACCGGTCCAATGGTCAGGACCAGGTCGATTTCTCCAATAGTATCCCTCTTCAAGCCATCGAAAGCACGTATGCACACATCATTAGGTCTGATTTTCTTGGTGCAGATTTCCATGCGCTGTAGTGTTGAGAGCGGGCAGATATCTACCCCAGAACCTCCATCTAACATGACTCTTTTTACATAATACCTTTCACATTTTACTGTCAGATGAAGGGCTTTGTTGTGGGCAGCCCCTCCCGGGGGCAGATCATTTTTGCTGAAGGAAACTTGATGGATTGCAAAGAATCTTTCCGCCATCCTTTCTAGTTGCTCTACTGTAGTTTCAATAGGCACATAGGCTTCATTGAGGGTTTTGATTAAAACCTTCTGGTGCTCAGTTGAGCTCATTAACAGAGATAGAAGAGAGACTTGATCGAGAGACTTTTGAAGTTGATCAATTACTTCGTAGTCTGCCATTTTCATCTTCTGGAAGAATGCCTCCGCATCTTTGGGGCTTACCGGTTTCTTGGATGGGAAGCGTTTCTTTGTAGCATGGTTTACTTCCCCCAAACTGAGATATCTTTCGACTGGGTTGTCTGCCTGGATTTCCCCCGAGATTTCTTTGCCTTTGTATGTCACTACCGTCTTGCTGTAGTTCCATGGCACGGCAGTGGGGGTCAGTCATGGGCCTTTGCAGCGCACAACCGATAACCACGGGCTCATTCAACCTTGGTGGACATACCGGTCCCCGAACCATATAGGTTCCCTTTTGCACATACATTTGACCCTTTTGCTTGTTTAACTCAAATCTCTTGGGAGGGCTTAATGGCTTTTGTTCTTTATTGTGCCCTCGGGGGACATAAAGAACAACATCTTTGGATGGAAATGACCCGATTTCAACCTTTGACTTCTCCTCCGCCTTTGGAGGAACACTTTTGCTCTTCTTCTCTGTTCTGTCTTGTTTTGAGATAGCTTTTGGTTTTGTTTCTGTATCGGCTATGGCGATGATAGCTTTCAAGGCTGGGTCGAATTCCTTGTCTTCACAGATCATTCCAATAACCGGCCCGTTGTTGTGAGCCGGTAGTGGATTATTGGTTACGTTGGGGATATCCTCATCCCTTAGCACTATTTTTTTTTATTCGATTAAATCTTCCACCGCTCTTTTCAATGTCCAACAGTTCTCCGTATCATGCCCTTCTGCCCCGGAGTGATATGCACATCGGGTGCCCCTTTAATAGGAGGGTGATTCTGGGTTTTGCCTATTTGGGGGAACAGGCTGAAGTAGACCCATTTGAACCAACTTCTGGAACAAACTTGAATATGATTCACCAATGGGTGTGAAGTTCGTTTTCCTCGGCTGCTCTCGGGCACAAAAGTTATTTTGTAGGGGTCGAGGATTGTAGTAGGTTTGATACGGAGGCTGATTTCTAGGAGGTGGAGCTTTGTTCTGATTAAATTGTTGTTGGGGCCTGCCATATAGCTGGGCATTCATTACTGCATATGGTGGATGAGCATAGGTTATATCCTGGTGGGGGTAGTAATGTTGTGGGGCCCTTCCAGAGAAGAGAGGTTTGGATGGCCGAGGCTTTCTTGTACTTGAAGCAGCCATTGACGATTCTTCTTTTTGATTTCGGTTGGCTAACCCTCCAGACCCGCCTTGAATGGCTTGAGAGGTAGCTCTGATTGCGGATTGACTTAAAATCCGCCCTGTTTTTAGACCGTTCTCGACCATTTCCCCGATTTTTATGGCTTCAGCAAATGGCTTCCCCATTGCTGACATCATATTTTGATAGTAATAAGCTTCTTGTGCCTGAAGGAAAACCGTGACCATTTCAACTTCGTCCATGGGAGGTTTCACTCTCAACGCCTGCTCACACCATTTTACAGCATACTCCCTGAAACTTTCGGTGGCTTTCTTCTTTAAGTTTGCTAGGGAATTCCTGTCAGGAGCAATATCAATATTGTACTGGAACTGCCAGATGAAATCTCTTGCCAAATCATCCCAAGTATGCCAACGGGATATTTCCCGATCCATGTACCACTCGGAAGCGATACCGACTAAGCTTTCCCAAAAATAAGCCATGAGGAGCTCCTCTTTTCCGCCCGCTCCTCTCAACTGATTGCAGTACTTTTTGAGATGAGCAATAGGATCCCCATGCCCATCATATTTCTCAAACTTCGGGGTTTTGAACCCAACGGTAGATGCACATGGAGGAACATACACAGATCAGCGTATGATACACTTTTCTGCCCACTCAGACCTTGTATGTTTTTGACGCTTTGCTCGAGACTTCTCATCTTTCTAGCCATCTCATCCTGCTCAGGAGTTTTTACATTTGTCTCCTGCCCTGAGGTAAATTCGTATCTGGGTATCTGAGGATAAGCCGTTGCGACAAACTGAGCTGATTTCATCGGAAAAGGTTGTGCTTGATATGTAAGAGGGGAAGGATTGAAGCTCGGCCGGGGCAAGGCAGGTTGTGTTGTGGCTGAGCAAGGCGGTGCAGTAAATATGTTTGACGCCGCACCAGAAATTGACGCCTGGGGGCGGTCCTCGGATGGTGTTCCCACAAAATTGGCAGTGATGGTGGGATATCCCAATGGGTAGCTTATTGGGATATTGGTAGTTCCACTGGCCCTAGGAAAGAGTTCAGGAAATCCGGGAATTGCACTCGGCGATTCCTTTCCGTTCGTCCAGGCGTCCCACATTTCCATCATGCGGAGACGCAATAGTCTGTTTTCTTCGGTAGCTGCCGATTCTGGAACCAAGATGCCTGAGATTGGATTTTCCTCTGCTATAGGAACTGTTGGTAGGATTATCTCAGAAGCCATTTCAACACTTCCTTTTGATCTTGTGAAGTATCGATGGGACGCCAGGTTACCACAAAACCAATCACCAATATAGCAAAAACCTATACCTAACAGCAAACCGGTTAGCGTGGGGCAAATAACAGATAGGTAACCGCACATTGGGTTGTGATGCACCTAAGTAGTTAAATGTGTTCTTATATGTTTCACAACGGTTGCATGTTTCGTCCCGGCTTTGCCTACTTCCCTCAAACTGATTTTCCCTTTTTCTTTCCATCCCGTTCTTGCTCTCATTTCCCTTTTTTCGTTGATCATCATTTTTTTTTTTAATAATTTTATTTTATTTTTATTTATTCGAAAGAAAAACTATTTTGGGAATTTTTCAAAAGTAAAGAAAATATTTTGATTGAATTTTGTTTTATCTTTTCAAGGAAGAGAGAAAAAATTTTCATCACCCCGAATTCCTAAGATTTTGTTTTAAATCAAGAAAGAAAAAATAAATATAATATATATATATATATATTTGAGCAAAATATTTTTGGTTTTTTTTTTGAACTATTATTTTATAAAAGCAAGAAAAGAATATTTGAAAAAAATAAGAAGATATTTTTTGAGTTCTTATGTACAAAAGAAAGGAAGTATTTTGGATCTTTTCATTTATTTAGAAAGATATTTTTTGAACTTTCAAAAGTGAGAAAGAAAATATTTAGAATTTTCTTCTTCTTCTTCTTTTTTTTTTTTTTTCATTTTAGAAAGACGAAACATTTGGACTTCAATTTTTCAAAATTCTTCTTCGATTTTTTTTTCGATTTTTTTTTTGGTTTTTCGATTTTTCTTGATTTTCCTTGATTTTGAGATCAATTTTTTTTTTGTTTTTCTATATTTTCTTTTTTTTTTTTCAAAAATTTCGGTAGAATTTCGACTTATTTTGGACACCGGGTTTTTGTGTGATCGACTCTCAATTTTCTCACGCCTCAACCTTACATTCCCCTTTTTTTTTCAACTTTATTCTAGCCGGTCAACATGAAAGCCGATGTAAATAAATGCACAAGTAGCACGTAAATGATGCATCAAGATGGTCTTTGATTTCGGGATCATCTGTCCTAGACGGACCCAACCCCTGTGTTGAGTCCCCAAAGCCAAATGCATATGATGCAAATAAACATTCCTACTAGGGATCCGGCATGAGGTTTTGTTATTCTAAGTGGAAAACCTGGGTCTTGTTCTAGACTGGTGTACCCGAGCGGACAACTCGAGCAGAGGAGGGGGCTACGTACAGGGCACCAAAAGGCCACCCAGCTTTGTAACTTATCCGGCCTCTTTCTTATTTATAGTATGACATTAACAGAATAGGGAGTCACGGCCAGCGTGCACATCCCCGAAGAAGAGAAGAGAAGGGTTCGAAACAATTTTTATATACAGTTCAAATAATATCAAAGCGGTAAACAGCATCATTTAGCACATTAGGCTCAACATATAATAAAATCAGATAATAATAAAGCCAAACATAATAATTATTCTAAGCTCGAATTCTTGAACCCTGAATCAGAGATTCTGGGTTCGATCCCCAGCAGAGTCGCCAGAGCTGTCACACCTCCTTTTCGTGTACCCCGAGGAGTATATAAAAGAGTTTTTCCAATTAAAGTGACATTATTCGAAATGGGATTGTTTGATTTAATTTTCAGAGTCGCCACTTGGAATATTTAATGGGTGTCCCAAGTCACCGATTTATTTTATCCCAAATCGAGGAAAATTTTGACTTTGTTTATGAAGTCTGCGAACTAGAACTTCTAAGTAAGGAATTCTGTTAACCCGAGGGAAGGTGATAGGAACCCTCGGATTCCGTGGTTCTAGCATGGTCGCTCAACTGTTATAATCGGCTCATTATCTGATTTTAATACATGTTTATAGCCTATGGTATATTTTACCTTTATATAATTGTTAAAGAATCACAACATTAGTTAAAATATGTCACGAACTATGTCACATAAATGCACCCGTAATCCGTAACACATTCTAATTTAACATTGAGATTTGGATTTGGGTCACATAAATGCGCACCCGAGTTTAGGAAATTGAGTTATTAAAATAACGCGCCTAAAGAAACTACGCGTTTTTAACTTTTCGAGGGCCATGAAATTCACTGGATAGCACACCTCGATTTCCTAAGGATTTTAATATTGATTAATGAGGGCCATGTATTTTGAAACTTTATTTGTCGTAGCGCACCTCAAATTATTTAAACGCTTTTCTTATTTGAATTTATTAAAGTCGATCCACCTAAAAGGCACCCTCGAAATTGGCATTGTTACTATGTCATGGGAACTGTACCCATAGTCGCAAGGTTGTTAATCGCGCCTAAAAGTAAGTTACGAAAGTTTAAGGCGTTTAGACTTTATTATTTTTATCTTGCAATTAGCTATTAAAAGGGCCATCAGTGATCGTTACTAATTACATGGCTCGCCTCTGTTAACTAAAGGAATTTTTGAATCTGAGTCGTTGGAACCTCATCTACATGTTTAAACCGATTTCAGACGTAGTCGCGCTTTGAATTTTAACATATCATAGTCAAAATTATCATCAAATTTAGGCCTGGATGCCACTGAAATAGGCCAAATCAAAGGCAGGCCCAACACCAAGCCTTAAACAAAGCTGTGTTTTCAGAACTGGGCTACAAAGACAGCCCAAACATCACAATAGAAATATAATTCAGCATACGTTCATTTACATGAACTGTACCAGATAAATACAACTCATACAATTGCAGGAAACAAAAGAAAAATTAATTACAAATTTCCAACTAATTCAAACAGATGACTGAATAATTATAAAACTGACAAACTAAATTATTACAAATCATCCTAGTTTTAATCTCTGAATTCCCAAAATAGTTGTTCCAATTCACGCAGAACACATTAGTATCAGACTCAATTGTCTTTCTCCCTGTTCCCTTTTCAGATTTCAAATTGAAATAATCAAAGTAGGACCAAAATGAACATTGCTTCCCATTTTTAATTTAAATTGACTATATTAAAAACCAATCTGTTGTGAGATACTCGTTCTCACAACATTGAAACTTTTAGGTAGATGCTTAATGGTTTTATAAACACTTTCGATCAAAGCTTCAATCAATTAAACAACAAGCAGGAAAACTGAAGCTGATGAAGAAACAAAGGCAAAACACAGAAAATATAGTCCTAAAGGAAACAAATACATAGCATAACAGTACTTTGGATTTCATGATAAAACAACAAAGAATCCCCAAACAGCCTCCTAATATGTGATCTATTAACACTTAACAACATCCAGATTTCAGAAACTGATAAGACGAGAAACTTAAACGAACGAAACCATTAAACATGTTAATTACACAGAACAGAGCAGTAAGCAAATTATTTCGTTCATAATATCGATTTGAAACTACATAGGTGTTCGAGCGTACCTATAGAGCAGCAACAAATCCTATTTACTTAACAGCAACAGCAACCAGCAAAACAGCCAATTCCAACTCAATCCACTTCAATTACCAGAAATGCACAAGACGAAGCTGTAAGTATATATTCGAATCCCAGAATTTATGAGAGTATATGCGTATGTGTATGTGTATAAAAATGTGTATCTGTTGAAGGAAAATGAGAGTCTGTTCGTCTGGTCAGTGAGTGAGGATATGTATTTTTATGAGTGATCCCTGAGTGATGAAAAAACTGACTCCCTAATATTCTCTTATACTCTCTTATATATATATATATATATATATATATATATATATATATATATATACAGAGATATCTTTAAAAAATCTGTTTGTTATGCCCCAAATCCCCAGAATATCTTCCTCTCCCTAAATCTGTTTTTGTTTTGCATATGATAACAGAATCTCTTCAACAGATTTCTGTTATTACTTTTGAAATGTCCCTTTTTCACCCCAATGTTTCCTTTTTTAACTTATTTAATTGTTGTTAAGGACCTCCCAGAAGTTTCTAACAGATTATTACCCAAATTAACCCCTTAAAGATACTATTTTAACTTTGTTAGACCATTACGGGTCTAGTCGACCCGACCCGGACCATCGCAGATTGTAACCTTAGCCTTCACCACATTGGTGAGGTATGCGGCTCGCATTGTAGAAATGCGACCGCATATGTGACCGCATTGTAGAAATGCGATCGCATATGTGACCGCATTTCTGACGTTGACCTTGTCCAATAATCTGTCTCAATCTGCGATCTCATTGTAAGATATGCGGCTCGCATTGTAGAAATGCGACCGCATATGAGACCGCAAATTTGACGTTGATTTTTGCCCAAAAATCTATCTCGATCTGCGATCTCATTGTACGATTTGCGGCTCGCATTGTGAAAATACGACCGCAAGTTTGAAATTGATCTTTGCCAAAAAATCTGTCTTGATCTGCGATCTCATTGTGAGATATGCGGTTCGCATTGTAAAAATGCGACCGCATATGAGACCGCAAATTTGACATTGATCTTTGTCCCAAAAATCTGTCTCAATCTGTGATAAGATATACGGTTCGCATTGTAGAAATGCGACCGCATATGAGACTGCAAATTTTGACATTGAACATAAAATCAACACTAGAAAGCTACAGAAAGGGGTAGAAGATGAAGATTCTAAAAATGAAACAGAAAAGTATTTTGAGAAAGTACCTCGGATCGTGGGGCTTGATGCTTCGATTTTTAGTCAAGATTGACCTTAACCGTGTGTTCTTGTCAAGAACACACGGTTAAAGTCCGTCTTGACTTTACATCGACTCAGGAAGGCTTTGGTTTCAGAGGTTTTGAACCTTAGGGTTTCTTTGGTTTTTTGATTTGAAATCGAAAGAGTTTCATGGGTCTTCTGGTTGAAATGGGGTATAGATTTGAGGTGAGGGGATGACGGTAATTCTAGGATGTGATTTGGGGTGGATTTGGCGTGGATTTGAGGTGTGGAACAGCCATGGCTTTCAGAGTGTTTGGGGCGGCTAGGGTTTCTAAAGGAGGGGTCGTTTGGGACGAAGGGCAAATAAGGGGTAGGGGGTCGTTCGGACATATAAATAGTCCAAGGAAATTAGTTCCGAGCCATTAGATCTGTTGAGATCAACGGCTCAGACCAATTGCCTAATCCAAACGGCACCGTTTTGTTTTAAGGGGGGCTGGGTCTTGGGTTGATCCGGTTAATTCAAATTGGGCTCAGTTAATTACCAGCCCAGTCCAATTTTCTCTTCTTTTTGTTTTGTTTTCAATTTGTTTTGTTTTTTGATTTTCTCTTTTTAATTTTTAAAACTAGAGAGCTTGATAATTAAAAATCCTAAATTACCTAAATGCGAAATTAAACTAAATAGCTAATTATAAAAATTATAATAACACTTGATTCTAGGAATTAAAGGCTAAAAATTAAGAAAAGAGTAAAATAAACTATTTTTTTATGATTTTCCAATTTTATGAAACAAATGATTACTAATTAAATCCTAAAAAATATAAATAAATCCTAAATGAGATGCATGATATTTTTGTATTTTCATGATTTAATTACTTAAAAATTAAACAAGCAAGAAAAATATAAATAATTTAAAATCTAATAAAATTCCTAAAATGGTTAATAATTAATTAAAAACTATTTTATTGATTTTATAGGAGTATTTCGGTATGGCAAAAATCACGTGCTCACAATCACCTAATTTCAAGTCTTCCTTCAGCAAAGTGAAGAACCATGACATGTAGTTTTCTTCTTATATTCAACTCCTGCCCAAGAAAGTGGAAGCATTTGGTTATTACTATCCTTAGCCACAACAACTAGTAGTTGCCCCCACTTACACCCTTAAGGAAACAACCATGCAAGCCTATGCATTTTCTACACCACAAGAATGTATTTATCAGTGCCTCAAAACATATGTAAAAATTTACACTAGCCTACCAAGTTCATCAGGTTTGCCAGGCTTCACAACACCAGTGCTCCCTAGGTTGGTCCTTAACAACTCATCCCTGCAATTAAGAATTCTACCAAACTCTACATTATGATCACCCATTATTTGCTGTGGTACTTTAGCTCTTGCTCTCCTGGCTGTGCTCTTACTAACATGAACTTTAAATTTTTTCCTAATTAATTCTTGCAACTTGAATACTTTTATATTTGTTTGTTCAGTTATTCTATCTTTATAGACCTTGGCCAAGAATTTAGAATTGCACAAATAATTTCTGGAGACCCTCTCACACATGTGAACTAGATTGTAAGTCCTTATAACAAAATTTTTACTTACACAGTCCAAGCTTGCAAACAAAAGCCAATTGCAGTTTTCCTTGGTGCACTTCACGCTGACTCTAGTTGGCTCATTTACATGCTTTTCAATCAGAACTCTTTTTTCTAGTGCATACCTAGTTTCTGCATCTCTAAAATCATCAACACTCTCAAAGATCATACCCAACTGCCATACAATCTTTTTACATGATTTATCAAACTTCACACTCTTTGTAGATGTAGATCTCCTTTTTGTTAGCTTTACCTTCTTGTCTTCCCCATCTTCATTCCAACATTCATCTTCATCAGTTTCAAAGCTACAAGCATCAAAACTTGGATAGTATGGTTCATCACCACCTAGCCTTTCTTCTACACTTTTTTAATCTGTTCAGTCTCATCAAAGCCAAGATCTAGCCCAACATCACCACATGGTACATCTTTAGTATCAACAACAACTTTCTCCTTTCTATTTCTCCTTTGGAATGACCTACTTTCCTTCCTATTCTCTATGTACTCCTCATGTACATCACTGACATAATCATCCTCCCATAGAAGTCACTGTCTTCAGAATCTTCACTATCTTCAGTTGATTCATCAGATCCATCAGATCCATCTTCACTTGAGTGATCTTCAGTTGGAGAAGATTTTGGATATGAAAGAGCAGCTGTTACATCTGCTGGATCAGTGATTAGACTCTGCAGGAGCAACTATAATTTGGAGGAGTAGTGTGTGGAGGGGTAGCAGTGTTTGGAGGAGCAACATATGTGATTGAAGGAGCAGCAGTGTTTGGAGGAGCAGCAGAATCATTAAAATCAGCCCCTTTATTAAAAGTTGAACACGATTCCTCCTCAGGCATGCGCACATATACTTTCAAAATAGCCCCATGTTGTAAAGACTTACCAATTGCTAAAAGAGCCCTGTCATTTTTAATATCTCCTAAAATGCCATAGTTAGGTGGCCGAATACTAAATTTACAACTTGAGTTTTACCTTAGTTCTTTAATATAATCCTTCAACTCAAAATAGGATAGGGTATCCACATCAACATCCAAATATTCACTCATTACTCCACCAACATATTCTGGTTCCCTATTTCTAATCTCTAAGACCCCACCATGATATAATCTTAATGTGATTAAAGCAAACCTACTCATACGTATATGCAAACAAAGCAAAAAAACAGTCGATAAAACCAAATTCAGCAGAATCCGACAAACTATAGATAGTAGTACTAGACCAATACTTATTTGCTAAAAAATAAAACTTTTCAATGAATTCATGCACAAACAAATCTCCGAGGCTAACATTACAAGAAACCTCAAATTTATTTTGCCAACCGCAAAATCGCAATGGCTAAAAGCATTTAAAAACCCTAATCTAACGCAAAAGTAATTAAATGCAGTAAAGAACTAACCTTTGCTCTTGGATTGTCCAGAATAAAAAGCTTAGCCTTCCAATCTATCCTTCAATCAAAATACGAAAAACCCTAGAACATTATTCTTGTTTAGCCTTCCAATCAGACCCTCCCCCTCCCCCTCCTTGAATCAAACCATTAAATAGGGGTTTTATACTTGTTTTCGATCTATTAGTATTCAATTGCAAGAAAACAATGAATTTTTTTTAAGTCTTGCTGATTTCGTTAAGGATCGAAGAAGGAAGATGAGTGTGAAGAATGGGGAAAATTTTTGGGTCTGATGTGTTTTATTTTAATGAAATCGAAAAAGAGGTTAAAAAAAAAAAAGATAAAAGGGGGAATGGGATAGGGTGTCCATCATTTTTTTAATAAATGATGCACGTGTATACACCACATGCATTTTAACTGGGGTACCAGTCCAGCTCAGCACAAAAGTTCCAAATAATTAAGATAAAAAAAATTTATGGGGGTACTAGAAATTCCGCAAAAAAAAAAAAAAAGGTATGTAGTTGGAACTTTGAGTATAGATCAGGGGTATTTATGTATTTTTCCAATATTATTTCTTTGGAGCTAATGGTATTCAGTTACTCAAATCTAAATTGATATTGAAAATCATATATTTGATTTAGTAAAGTTGGTTCCCTAAATCTAAACTTCATTAAGAGGCTTGAAATTTTTTACTAAAATTTCATATATATATATATATATATATATATATATATGTTAATTGAAATTTGATTCTCCATCTTTTTGAGATGAATGTTTTATACGGGTGAAATCGGACCCATAAGCCGGCCCGGTTCTCGATAAAATAAATCGAGTAAGGGACGCGATGACGAGGAGCTAGAACCGAGGTAAGGGACTCATCGAGGCAGGCGCCGGGGGCGCGACTCCGCCCTCGAGTATATCGAGGCCATGAACCCGGGATTGGTCCAAATTCCAAAAGACTTCGGGAGCATTATTAGGCAATCGAACACGATTAACGGAACGACGTAATATCCGGGGACCAATCGGGTATCACGGTGCAGATCTCGGCACGTATCGACGTAATCCAGTAATTAGTTAAATAGGAGATTTTTACCTTTTAAATTGTACTTAGAGTGAGATTCCCCTACTATATAAAGGAGGGTTTGATTATTCATTAAACACATTGTAACACGCATCCCAAAGCAATATACTATTATTTTCACTATTATTCATAGCTCTTATTCTCGTTCATCAGTGCTAGTCATTGTGAATCCGGATCTAAGGTGGATATTTTATCAAGGCTAGAATTATCCTCCTCATGTGGTCTGAATTTACTATATCTTTATTTATTTAATCTAATGTAATTTATCGTTTGTATTGAATTAATCCACGTATCCTTAAAACCACTTATAAATTTAGTTGTTATCCATTTTTGAGGGTAAACAAATGTTATTAATTAACTTTTTATAACCCATTTCTGCAAATAATTTTTCTCAAAATTTTTATGATCTTATTTTATTTCTTACGAGGGAAACGAGATATTTTTAATAAATGTTTCTCAGGCGTATTTTTATCACGGAAATTAGGATAGTTTAATTGATTCGTTTAGCTCAACAAAATTAGATCGAATTTGTCACACCTTGTTTGCTCTTTTTCCTTGTTCTTCATATTACTTTTTTTGCTCTATCATATACTTTTTTTCTAAGTGAAAGGCGTATCCCAATCCTTTTTTACAGTTGAGGAAATTTGTATGTCAGTAATTTTGGAGAAAAAGGAATTGTGAGGTAATTGATGATGATTGTTCTTTTACATTTTTCCTTTAATAACAATGCTGTCTAGTTTGGCCGCAACTCACTATCCAAGAATATCTATTGTTATTCAATATGTATTACTATAATAAATAATGAAATAATAAATTTTTTGAAATAAAAAATAAAAACAGAAAGTTAGCAGTAACAGAATGTCAAAATAATATTTAAAAATAATTTCGGAATAAATCGAGTCCGCTGAATGCACAGTGTATCCTTAAGAAAATTATTCCCCTCAAGTACCCAAGGTGCTGGAATATTATCCTCCCAAGATAGAACGATTTAACTCACCAGTGTATTGGTACCAAAAATTCTGATAAACTTCGAACCACTCAATAATTGTAAAACACACTGGAAAATTTTATGCAGAAGAAGAAGAAGAAGAAGATCAGAAAATTTTGTAAGGAAAGATTCTGGGATAAAGGCCTATTTATAGCCATTTTCTGGAACTGTTTGAAATATTCTGGGAAAGAAGCCAAGCGAGCGAGCGAGCGGCGACGACGGCGCGAGGCTTACTTTCTTTCCAACACATTTAACAGCAAGAGAAACGCTTTCTCAATATAAGCGCATTCACTTTTCTCTTCACTGCCAATGAAAGACACTTATTCTTTCCAAAGTAAAAGGGAGCTCACTTTTCATTCACATTCTTCCCTCAATTTCTCATTCATCAATCTTTTAATCCCAACATCTATTACCTCCTATCCATACATGTTTAACTCTAGGCACTAAGGTTTTGATAGATAGAAAAACTTATCAATATTTTTGTGTGTTTTTGTTAGCATTTGAACCTTGTCATTACCTCAATATTTTATGTAAAAAATAGGCTGAATAGTCAAATACACACCTATAACTACACGAGATTGTGTCATCGATCCGCCAATTCTCGAGTTTCATTTAGACACCTCAACAAGTTGAAAAGTAGAACTTTAAATGCATATGGCTTGTGTGTCTGTCAATCGTGCTAGTGTTAGGGGTGTGCATAGTTTGGGCAAACCCAAAATTCAAACCGAAATTTGAATTTTTCAGATTTTTGATTTGAATTTTTGAATTACGGATTGAATTTCGGATTTAATTTTTAAATTTTTTGGAATCAATTTGGATATTGGATTTGCTACTTCAGATTTGTGGATATCCAAAAATCCAAAATTTTTATACTTTATATGTAGTCCATTATCCATATGCCAATAGTAATAAATTCAATACCCTACCCATCTGACATTATCTAATATATTCAATAATTACTATGTTACTATCAAAATATTTCTATTTGGACATAGTTTTATTATTGCTACTTCTTACATAGTTTTATTATTGCTACTTCTTATCGGCCTTATTATTGTTTTTGTTGTATTTCGTTGTTAATAATTTCATTATTTGAATTCTTTATTTGAATGCTTGCAGCGAAAATGAGAAACTTTTAAGGTAATTTTAACATGAATACTTTATTTGGATGTTCATTTTTGTAAGAAGAAAAAATATCTAAATTTATAGGCTCAAAATCGAAAATCGAAAGTATCTAAATCGATAATCTAAAATCGAACTTTAAAATATTTGGATTGGATTTATTTGGATTGGATTTTGAATTGTCATTTATTTATTCTGAAAATCAAATATCAACTGTCCGAACGCCCAACCCTAGCTAGTGCGGATACATATCAATATCCACATAGATAAGAAATGCTACGTCACTATAGTTTCAGAGACATCCCTCCAAATTTTTTCTATATCACTAACTTTCCTTATGATTTGAAATACTATGGTCACATGACATAACTAAATTCTGTTGAAACAAAACAGTACATTCAGTATTAGATAAACGGAGCAAGTCCAAGAAAACCCCTATACTGTAATTATACAATCCTTCACATTGTCGGACTAAAACCTAAATTTACTACTCCTTTCGTAATGCAAGTAACATAGAATTTTGTTTCTGCTGATGAGCTTCACGCCAACGTTTGAACAGCTTCTCTTTGGACTCAATCAATTCCTCCTTTTTGGACTCCAACTTTGACAAAATTTGGGGCAAAACATGTTTTGGATCTTCCCTCAGTCTTTTTATAATAAAGAAACTTTTTTCTTTGTATTCTTCCCTAATGCAGCTGCGACTCACATCACCCAAAAATTTGTCAACAACATTAATGATCTGATGTTGTTGTGTTGAGTCTCTCAAGTTTTTCATTAAACCATTTGCAGATTGCAAGGTTGTTCTCACATGAGACAAGTGAATGTCAACTTCAGACATCTCATCTTCCATGCGCATGTAAATAATTCGTTCCTCTGCAGTTTTCTGCCTTTCGACTTTAATCTCTTCACTACTACTACTTGGTGATTTCGAAGATAAATTCTTTTCCTCCTTTTTCCTCTTCTTAATATTCAAAATTAACTCAAACTCTTCCACCAAATCCTGATTTTCATCACCAAAGATTTCCGCAACTCTATCATAAGCCTCATTATTGGAAAGTTTACCCTTTCTGAGTGACTTGACAGTTGCCAAATATGCCCAAATAACACCTCTATTATCATCAAATCGTCTCTCCAATTTGTTCATAAAATCAATGCACGTGTTTAACTTCTTCATATCAGCAGCAACAAGACTGTTCTTTCGGGATTGCCGAGGTTTCACTGAAGGTAACTTTTCTTGTAATTCACGAGGCAAGAACATACGATAACCAGTTAACAAATCTTCATGTGATTGAAATAGGGTTTCTAACTCCGACACGAGAGCAGAAACATCCAATTTTTTAGTTGCATAACCACTCATGATTCGGAGGTAGTGACCATAAATATTTGGGTGTGATTTCACACGTCGAATGAATGAGTTGGCGGCAGCCTCAACACCAGGAACTACCATTGTTTGTTCTTTGGTTAATATGATGTTTTAAGTTTGATTGCAGTGAATGGTTGCTATTTATAAATATGGAAATCTAATTGGATTGTGAATGGGAAAATTGATAAGTTCCAGTCCTAATGGAACTAGGATTAAAAATAGTAAGCCTACTTTAAGATGGAAAGTTGATATTTCTAGTCCTAATTCTATTTCACGTGGGAAGGGTTTGCAAATGCCTCTGGATGTCCTTCTCAAACTTGTGAGTACGGGTGGCAAACGACAGGTCGGATTGGATATTGGTGAGTCGAAAACGGGTAATATAAAAATCGAATAAATTATTCTATTCGACCCATATTTAATACATAAAAACGGATTAATCGGCGGATAATATGGATATTCCATATTATCCATAACTTCTTGAATATGATCACTTTTGAAAAAATTCTTAGTTTACCAAACTTGAGGAACCCCTAATTTGAGGTTTTACAAATGTAAAAGTTAAATCTATTAGTTATCCATTGGTTACCCATTTTCTAAGTGGATAATATGGTTATCCATATTTGACCCGTTTTAAAAAAATTCATTATCAAATCCATTCTTTAATGAATAATATGGGTGGATAACTGTTTTCTTTTGATCATTTTGCCATCACTGGTCGTAAGACAAGGACGATGTAACTAATTAACGTCAAGATCTATTAGACTATTAATTTTTATTTGAAATTATTCTTTTGTCCATTCACTTAATTTTAGTTTTGACTTGTTTAAATATATATTCAGCTGAATAACTGGATGGTGTTTGGTGTTTTGATGATTTCTACCTTATTGACGGCAATTTTTGTATTCATTATTGCGCTCATTGTTGCTCCTCCCATAGACATTGATGGTATTCATGAACCTATTTCAGGGTCTTTACTTTACGAAAACAATATTATTTCCGATGCCATTATTCTTGCTTCTGTAGTTATAGGTTTATATTTTTACTCAATCTAAGAAGCGACATCCTTTAATGAATGGTTATATAACGGTGGAATGCTTTTAAATGGCATACCTTGATATAATGCACCAACAAAAAAAATTAAAAATAAAGTAGGTATATTTTAAATGTTACTGTTGCTAATTTGATCTATTATTTCTTAACATGAAAATTGCAAAGTATTTTTTTATAATGGAGTTTGACATTTTTATACAACAAATTAGAATCCGATCACATTAGTATTTCTCTTTGTTTTAAAAATGAAGTACAAAAAATTAACCGAAACAGAAGAGAAGGAAAAGATAATTGAAACAGTTTGAAAAAGCTTAGCCCCGTTTGGCCATAGATTTTGTCAAGTTTTTTCCAATTTTTTTTGGCAAAACCTATTAGTTTAAAGATTTTATCCAAATTTTTGGTAGATTTTAATTAAAAAAAAATTTCAAATCCCAAACTAGCTCTACACTTGTTTTTGGCTAAAAATATCACCTTTGCAATTTTTTAACAATGTCAAAAATTATCCCACACTTTTGTATTTTATAAAAAAGCCCACCAACCATTATGACCCAACTAATCTACTAGCTAGTTACTACTATCATTTTTTTGGACTAATGGATCTAGTAATATTTGCAATTTGACAAATTGTAGTAGCTAGTAATTGTGTTATTAGCAGTTGATATTAAAACATCAGGTTATGGTTTTAGAATAATGTATTACTATGTAGTTCATTATAAAAATGATGATTTTATGCCAAACGTATCTATGTTCAGGACTATGATTTGTATTGATAATGAGGGACATATGAAGGTTTTGTATATATATGATTAGCAAGTTTGTTTATATGATATTATTGGATATTTTTGATAATTTTTAGAACTTATGGGTACAAATCACGTTTTATGTTTTTTCAAAAAAAAAAAAGTAAAATATGTTTTGAGAAATGATGTCCAAACGGATTTTCATCTTCAAACCAACTTCACCCAAATCAAGTTTTTCAAAACAAATTCGGGAATCTACGACCAAACGCCGCTTATTTTAGGATTATATATATGATCTTGGCTGAACCGAAACATTAACGCCCATTTTTTTAAGCTTTTAAATTATATGCACCAACGATGCAATAAAGTTCCTACACTATCAACGCAATTTAACATGCTGTAAGGTTACTTACCTTTATTAAAGATTACCAAGCAATACTAACTAAATAGAGTTACATGTAATTACCTATTAAAATACCTGAGTATGTAAATATTTTTACACAGCACTGCGCAATACTTAAACTCTTCTATCCAACTTAAATATTGGAGTTATTCTTGCTAGTTTTAAAGTTTTGCCAATTACTACCTTGTTAGTTGTATAAACACTATATGCATATGTATTTCTAGAGCTTTAAAGAGATAAACAAGAAACTTCTAAGATGACAAAGGAAGTCTTTACAGGATAAAGCTCACATAAAAGAAGAACTCGACAAAAGGCTACATTACACTACAACTTCATTTACATAGAAAAGCTAATGCTGCAGCCCGGGCACTGAACTCCCGCTATGCGCAGGGTCCAGGGAAGGGCCGGACCACAAAGGTCTATTGTACGCAACCTTACCCTGCATTTCTGCAAGAGGCTACATAAAAAATACTAGCTGCTGATAGGCCACATTATACAAGATTACACAGGGAGAAAGAAGAAAACAAAACGTTTTAGAGCAGAAATCATTGAGCGATTTGCTAACTCCGACAACAAACTAACAGTTTATTCCCTCTGCTACATTCTTCCAGCTACAATTACAGATCTTTTGATGGATGTATCTCATGCATACCTGCAATAAATTGCATTGGCATTAGTTCGATTACTTAGCACCCAATATTTTAGAGAGCTCCTTTACTAAAGGCTTCTCTTTAATGTCTTCTCCCTTCTCTAGACGCCATTTCTTCGACTTTTCTTCAGCCTGTAAATGAAGGTTAAATTCCGTTAGATAGAAACAAAAGCAAATATCGTGCAATAGTTGAACGTTTATGCCCAACTTGCTTGATTTGACTTACCCAAATCCTTAAAGGACTCAGCTGCTCTTTGAATGTTTCCAATCTTGGCTGAACAATGTCCTTCCCTTTTGTCCGAATATCACCAGACTGTCCACCATCACAATCACCCACATATTACATACGATGGATCAACTAAGCAACACATTTGATCTAACTAAAAGCAACATCACCAGAACTGTCTAAACCAAAAATCAAATAAACCAATTCCTCAACTAACCTAGACTAGAGCAGATATGTGGTCGTCAAAATTTCTCTACCTCAGACAGGTTAACATTTGGTTTTTACGTTCAGATATAGCTGCAAAATCTAGTTTGATGAGATCAAAAGTCACCAGGCACCAGATTTGCAAATTCAACGACTTAAAAATAAAAATTTTCATATTTGCACATGTGACATCATAATCACGATATGAGAGGATCAAAGCTGTTTAAAACAGTCAGCTTTAGCCTAAGAGATCAATCACCTTAGAAAAGAAAAGCAGTGGATTGATGGTTACTCCCATATGTAACCAACTTACAACATTGCGTTATGCCAGAATGTTCAGCAGAAACTAAGTTTGCAATACAGATTCACACTTCAATGAGAATGTCCATAAGGAAGTCAAAAGAGAAAGAAAGATTTGCTTACATTGTGCAACTCTAGCTTGGACGCTGCCAAGCTAAACGTCAAGGCGGAACCACCAAAGACAAGAGCAGTGGCAACAGCAAATGCCTTTGCAACTACATTGAAGAGAACTTTAAACAATAAGGATCCAAAAAGAATAATACCTAAACAGATCATGTTTGAGTGGTTCTCTAGCTATACCTCGTTGTACGTAAATGGATGTAAATTTGCTCAGATATAGTACTGTTTGGAAACTTCCACATCAAGAATTTTTAAACGCAGTTGGCATGCTTTAAAATGACTATTCCTCAGCCTATAGAACATAAAGCTTATTGTGTGTGTGGTGTATTGCTTGAGAAAATGTTTTTGAAGAGCACTTGTTTAATTTTGGGAAGACGTTGTGTGGTTTGGAAAACTTTGATGAACAAAAGGACTCTTTAACTTTGTTAGAGCAAACATGTAAAGATTTTGTCTTACTTTGAGACATCCCCATAGCTGCAGCTTTGAGTTTTTCAGGATTAAGAGGTGTGTATCTATCGCGCCGCAAATCATTTGCCGTTGAGGCTTGTACGGAGTTTTCTGCACTTGGCAGCTGCCACCTGGAGAAGATATTACCAATATGATTGTCAAAAGAAGATACAGGATCAAGAAGATGAAAAAGGTTTACGTAATATCCACGCTAGCTGTTTAAAGAAGAAGCAGTTAAAAGCACATTTTCGTATTAGTTACAATATGATATACAAACCCAACTTCTTTGGGACTGAGGGGTTGTCGTTGTTGTAGTACCACAATGTTATACAACAGTTACTGAGACATCAGCAATAAAATACAATGTCCTCACAAAAGAGATTTTTTCAGAACTTTCTTCATGAAAAAGAGAACAACTAAAAACAGAGAAGACTGGTTGATATTGAATATAACTAAATACACACTTCTGTATAACAGAGTAGCCAAGCAGATTAATAATCTACAACACAACAAAGACTAAGTGAACATTTCATTACCGCAATCAAAAGGAAAAACATTTTTCTTAGAAAGTAAGAGATTGCTCTTGTGACTCCGGATGAACCTTTATCATGGAGCAGAGGTTTTTCTAGAAATCTATACTGTACTCTTGAAAACTAAAAAGTACAAATACAGAAACAGTAAAATCAGCAAAAGTTTTGCTCCCATACTTGGTCAGCCAAGAAAAGTTAAGCAAATCTATAAGTTTCAAATGCGCAACTTATACATCTACCAACCGATTACCTCCTGTTACTCCAACATTTTGAATTAATGAACGTATCAGAGAACACTTCACTCGCCTGAATTAGATCAATGAGAAAACCCCACAAAAAAACCTTCCTATTGAAACACTTCACCCAGCTAAAATCAGTACCATACTGACACTTTATTGTCCAAATAAATCATTTGTACATTCTCTTAACACATTTCCAGTACCCAAATCCAAACGCATTTCACAAAATACAGTAAATCCCAAAACAATCAATCCATTCTAAAAAACTTTCCATACGACAGTACCATTTTCTTTTCTTCCTGTATTCAGATATCATTGAAATTCCCGAATAGGCTAACTAATTTTTTTTGACCTAGGTGTATCAAAAGTAAACCCCAACATCCAGAATTTCAATTTCTAAACAAATTTGCTAAAAGAAGAAAATGTAACTATGTAAGTACGGGAAAAATGAACACAGTATTCCATCAGTATTTTCCAATCCAAAGCTATCCAAAGAATATGAAAAGCTTAAAAAAGAAATGGAAATAAAACGCAGTACCATTTCAGTATTCTCAAATATTAAAACTTTGCTATATCCAATATCCAAAAATTCAATCTTTTCAATCAAAAATTAGCTAAAAGAAGAAAAAGAAGCTTAATTTTCAATCCACAAACTAACCAAAGAATGAAAAAGAAAAGCAGAAAAGGAGAAAAAGGAAAAAAGGAAAAACCTTTTAGGGCCAAAGGTGACTTGAGGTAGAGAAACATAAGCTCTGAGAGGATTAAGAGCATCAGGTGATACACAAGTAGTCTTATTTGGATCAGTGGGGAGAGCCCATTTTGAAGCACCAGACAGTGACGAATCTGCTGACGTATGAGATTGGAAAATCTTGGAAGGTAAAGAATGTCTCAGAATCTCAGGAAGAACATCAGGAGAAGCTGCTAATTCTTGACATTTTACAGCAGCTGCAGAATCAGAGGGCTTGATCTTTTGGGCAAGACGGGTAACGGCGTGTTTGGATTCTTCAAAGAAAAAAGCTCCTTCTTTTCCTGCTAATCTTCCTGCTAGGAAACTCATTTCTTCAGCTGTTCGTGGAATTGGGATTTGTTATGGATTTTGATTTCCTTAATTGGTAAGGGAAATTTGAATCTACGACGGTTATATATATACTGTTTCTCTCTCGGACTTGTCCCCTTTTCCCCTCTGTTTTTATTTTATTTTATTTTAATCACAAAGAAAGCTAGTATTTGAAATCTTTGATTTTGTTGCAAGGTTTCATTTTAGAAGGAGAGTAAACAACGGTGGTGAAACCTATAGGTCACGGTTTGAGATATGAAAATATAATGTTTATATTATGATATATTATTTATATTATATTTTTTGGGATGTTGTCATTTTTGAATTCGAATATGAAATATTTTATGCATCGAAATATTTTTTTAACTTTTTCTTGAAAAAAAAGAAGAAAACTTATGCTAGCTCTAAATATTTTATGCCAAATTGAATATTCATTTTGTTTTAAAATCATTTCCATTTTCTTTAAGGTCGAAATTTTAAAACATTATATATTAAAGGTCAACTTTCAGAATTAAATTGGATTAGCTTAATTTTCTAAATCAAATTTGAAAAATAAGTTCCCGATACTCCTTTTCTTTTCTTATTATTCTACAAAGTTAAAGAAAAACATGCAACTTGACCGTCTCTAGCTAAGATGTGGCACACTCTCGGCCGATTAACTCGTGTTTGCTTTATGTCTATTCCACAATAAAGTAGAAAGTAGAGTGTATTTGCCTCTGTCTTAAAAAGATAAAAAGACTGTTTTCGATAGACCTTCGACTCAAGATTTATGTTTATTCAATATTTTTTAAAATTAATTTTATATTATAGCGTAACTTAATTATTCTGGAAAAATGAAAATTACGACAAATAATGAAGAAAAAGCTACGTCAAATCACCATAATATTATAACAGGTTATCTACTTTTACTTTTGTTTCCCTCACTTTCTCCATAGATAGATCATACAAAAACAAGAAAATGAAAAATAAAAAAAGGAAGAGATTTGACAAACAACATATTGAAATAAGCTTGTCAAACAAGGTATTATAAAGAATGAGTGAAAAGAGAAGATGAATAAAATAATACAACATTGTCAACATTTAGAGGTAGCGTTTAGTGTGGTTTGCAAGTATAGACGCTTGTAACGGTAACTATTGACTTGAGGCCCAAGAAAATTTCTCAAATGGAAAAAGTAGTGCTGTTCTTGGAGCTTGTATGTATCAAACTAAGTATACAACAAGAGTACTTCCCTCCCTTTGTTACTACGTACTATATCTTCGTGCATGAGATTTCATATATATATATATATATATATATATATATATATATATACACACACACTTTGGGTTAATTATACTAGATTGACTTTGTAGTAGGAGCCACTCCTAAAGCTCATAGGACTGAGCTCTATATGTTTTCTCATTGTCATAAGCCTGCTGAACTGCTAGCTCTTTCACATGTTATCAGATTTCAGAAGTGGTTAAGTTATGATGTACAAAACTAGATAAAAAAGAATTACTAAAAGTTTACTCTTTTTCTATTAAGTGGTAACTATGATAAACAAAAGTCGTCCAGATGCACTTTGTTGGCATTGTAAATATTGAATATCAGTATGGTAAAAAATGCAGAGAGATGTATGAAAATGCGAAATGAATTATAGTTCATGTTCATGTGCCCATTCATGTTCTCTCCTAAAGCTAATTAAAAGTGAAGATCTATATATATAGCCGATCAGAGTCGGTTCCAAAATTTTTATGTGACTTGGTGCTTCTCAAAGACTTTCAATATTCAGGGTGCCAAATTATTTTTTAAAGTACACATAGATATATATACAAGATTTCTATTGAAATTTATAGGTCCAGTGACCCCTCAATTACACAAGCAAATCCGCCTGTCTCTACGTGTAGCCGATGCTATCTTGTTTGAAATTGAAATGTAACTATTATTTTTGTGGTGTCGATTTCGAATTACGAGGGGCTGTTGCGTCTCTGGCTGTACCAGGTGCAGTTAGTGGTTTGTGGGGCTACTGCATACTTAAAATGGTTATGCTTAAATCGACTTGATATCATTTGCAAAGTCTGTTTGTTCAACCCCGTTGTAATTTGTTCCAGAAAAGTTATTGCCAAAGTGGGGCGGTTAAGCTGCAGCTTTCTTCACTTAAGCACTGTTTTCTTCCATCCATATACACTCGCCATAGATTACTTTAACCTGCTATAATAGATTAATTTACAAAGTATTGTGGTATTAAAGTTCTTTTCCTGTCAGTAAGTATAACTAAAATCCATTTGTAAATACTTAAACATAATCTTTTGCGTTGAACAACAAACACGTATTGTTCATGTAACTATAACATTAGGGCTTCTTTACTATTACCAAACGGTGCTAAAGCGTAAAAAAACTAATGAAATTAGGGCAACCTAAGACTACAAATTAAAGGAGGATTATCCGTGGAAATATACTAGTAGGAGGCAATAATATATTCTTTGGCTATAGGAAAAATTGGGGGTGTTCAAATGAAATCAGAAAATTGATCCGAACAGGTAAATCGAGTCAAACCGACTTAATAAACCGATAATCACTCGGTTTGGTTTGGATTTAAATTTTAAAAAATCGATAATATTTGATTTGGTTTGGTACTAAACCCCCAAAAAACTGGATCAAACCGGCAATATATATATATATATATATATATCTCGATTTTTTTTTATAATTTTGGCTCATCCCAAGTCCAATACTATACAAATAAATAGAGAAGAAAATTGCTAGCCCAATTGTCCCCTAGCCCATTTAACACTACTAGAAATCCGCTAAAAAGAGATCAAAATTTAGCGACCAAAGTTGGTCTGCCCAAAAAAGCGACCAACGTTGGTCGTCAAACTGGTGAAAATAATATAATAATAATTTTAAATACATTAGCGACCAACGTTGGTCGCTACTTGGTTGAAAATTTCGTCAAAATGTTGATCGGACCGGTCAGACCTGTTTGGTCAAACAAAATTCCAGATTAGCGACCAACGTTGGTCGCTTCAGAGGACCCACTTTTAAGATTAGCGACCACCGTTGGTCGCTTAAGAAGAAGTAACTGTTGGGCCAAGTTAGCGACCAACCTTGGTCGCCAACCTAGGAAAATATAAATAAATCAGATTTAAAATTAGTGACCAACGTCGATCGCTAATTTTATAATATATATATATATATATATATATATATATATATATATAGCGACCAGAGTTGGTCGCTTTCAGGCCAACATTTGGTCAAAATTGAACTCACTTTTGTATGTACAATCTAAATAATATAAATTTGAGCAGTTAACACTTTTATAATACAAGGGATGAATAGACTAAAATATACTCTAACATGCTATATGTGCAGTTAAGTAGTACTACGAAGAGTGCGTACGTGTATATATATATATATATACACACACACACACACACACACACTATAGTATATATATATACATACACATGTAATATACATAACAGAGTATACTGGAGCGACCAAAATAGCGTCCAACGTTGGTCGCTATTTTCAATTTTAAAATTTTTAGATAAGCGACCAACGTTGGTCGCTATCGTTGGTCGCTTTTTGTAATTACAGAAATAAAATCGGGGTTTTCCCTTATTTCACCAAAATTTTCCAACTCCCTTATTTCTCTAACCCTAATCCCATTCCCCCACCCCACGACACCATGCCGCCACTGCTGCCCGTCCCCGTCGCCGCCGCCTCTGCCCGTCGCCGCCACTACTGCTAGTCGCCGCCCAACTGCCGCGCCTATCTCTCTGCTTCTCCACCTATAAAAATCAAGGTTAGAATTATAACCTTCAACCTGTGTTATTTTTGGTGTGTGTGTTACAATATTTGATGTATTCTAGTTTATGTCACGACCCAAATTTTCCACCCTAGGGAGTCATGATGGCGCCTACTAGTGAAAGCTAGGCAAGCCAATCAACCGGACTATTTTCCCTTTTTCTACTTACGAGTACGTTTGCAGCACAAAAATATCAACCAAAACTGGTAACATCTAAACGATATGAATTAAACTTCATACTTTACAAAACATCATCAATACCAAATCCCTTACAAACTACCCAAGATCTGGCGTCGCAGTTTCACAGACCGTCTAAGAGTACTACAAATAAGGTTCTGAAAGAAATAACAAACTACTGTCTCCGAACTACGTGGAAGAAACAGGTAAAGGAAATGGACAGGGGACGCCAAGATCTGCGAACGTCTGCACCTTGGGTCGCTTGAAAATCACCAAGCTGGAAGCTTTCTACTGTCCGAAGCCTGCGGCACTAGGATCTGCACAAAAGAGTGCAGAGTGTAGTATCAGCACAACCGACCCCATATGCTGGTAAGTGTCTGGCCTAACCCCGGCGAGGTAGTGACGAGGCTAGGACCAGACTCCAGATAAACCTGTTAGTTATCAACATATATGCATCTACAGCAGAAAACTAGAAATACATAAACAATTTAAACGGGGGAAAGAAAACATACATTGCAGTAACAGACAAATAAAGTGAAACGAATCATCAATGAATAAGAAAGAAAACTGCAATTTAGCCTTTAACACAATGAGATGAGATACAAGCCACCTTCACCTCCCGTAACCTCTTGTTGCAGGCGTGCAACCCGTTCCCACTTACAATAACCTTTTGTGGTAGGCGTGCCACCCGCTCCCACACACATCACATCCTGTGGCAGGCGTGCCACCCGCTCCCACTTACAATATATCCTGTGGTAGGCGTACCACCCGCTCCCATTTTCATAATATCTCGTGGCACGCGTGCCACCCGCTCCCACTTTCATAATATCTCGTGGCAGGCGTTCCACCCGCTCCCACTTACAATACCACAACAATCACAAGAAGTCCCGGCAAGGGGACAAGACAACATAACAACTTCCCAATGAGGGGATAAACAAAATCACACAATCATCCTGGCCAGGGTGAAATCAGCTATAACCAAACCATATTCGACTCATATTTAGCTCAATCAATGTTATACTTAATTACAGTCGAAGTTCTACAATTAACCTCCCAACCCAACTATCATTTCATTAAACCTAGACACGACGCTGCTATTGTGACACCGGATCCCTTAACCTCCTAACGAACTCCTAAGACACTACCCATGACTTAGACACCGAACCCCTTTTTGACTTCTAACAATTCCTTATTCAACTAGTCCATCTAACAATCTAAATTATGCCGAATAGAAGATACATGAACCTATAATCGAGAGGAACAAATATAATGATAAATTCATGATATCATTTCACGATATCTTATGGCAGGCGTGCCAGCCGCTCCCACTTATATTACAACAATGTCACGGATAATATTCAGCAATTAGAACAATAATTGCACAACACCTATCAATATATGACCCACGGTCATGCTCGACACCAATGTATAGGTACTCGTCACCATATCTATATATTGTTCTCAACAAGAAACAATTTAACAATTAGCACATGATTTCTAGTCCCTCAAGCTAAGATTAGGACAACCACTTACCTCGCTTTACTTCTAGGTTCAAGATTTCCAATGCATTCAAGTCTCTGCAACAATCAAATCCGCAAGCCTTCGAGCCTCAAACTCGTCTGAAAGCTTTTGGGTACTGTTCACGGTGGTATTTGCAGCAAACTCGAGCTGGGTTTTGGTGAGTTTAAATGGGAAGAGCTGGGTTGGTAATTGGGAGTTGATAGCTATGTCATGGAGGTGTTTTCATGGAATTGGGGGCTATTTCAAGGTGATTTGGAGGTTGATTTACTATGGTTTGAAGGTGGTTTGGTGAGTTGTACAGAGGGAGTATCGAAAATAAGAGGGTTTTTGCATGTTAGGGTTATGGGTCCCTATTTATAGTGGGTCGAAAATCGGAATGAAAATAAACTGACAGATGCCAGAATGCGATCGCATTCTGGTCGCAAAACACATATGCGGTCCGCATTTGGGACGCATTTCTGACACAACATTTGACCCAAAACTCTGTCTCACTCTGCAATCCTACTGTCAGATTTGCGGTCCGCATACCTGAAATGCGGTTCGCATTCTCGTCGCATTTTTGACGTAAAGTTTGCCCAATTTCTCTGTTCCACTTTGCGATCCAGGAAGTGGAATTTGCGGTCCGCATTTCCAGTATGCGATCGCATACTGACCGCAATTCCTGACCGGTTTTATGCCCAGGAGTTTCTATTTCACTTTGCGATGCCTGTGCAAGATATGCGGTTCGCATATTTGAAATGCAATCGCATTTTTTGCATTTCTTAATCTTTCAAATTCTTTTCTTAATTTATTCAATTCTTATACCTCGTACCCTGCAAGAATATTAAAATTGTACAATTACAAAGGGGAATTTTGTGCTTAAGACAACCAAGTCTAAACAATTAGCATCACATTTGTTTCTACGACACATCGGGCCGTTACATTCTCCCCCTCTAAAACAACCGTTCATCCTCGAACGGACAGGATAAGGAAGTACCTGAGTCGGGGAAAAGATGTGGATAGCGGCTCCGTATATCGGACTCAGACTCCCAGGCCGATGCCTCAGGGGGCTGACCTCTCCACTGAACACGAACAGAAGGAAAATTCTTCGACCTCAGCTGATGGACTTGTCGGTCTAGAATGGCTACAGGTTCTTCCTCGTAGGACAAGTCCTTGTCCAACTGAATGGTGCTGAAATCTAGCGCGTGAGTGGGATCGCCGTGATATTTCCGGAGCATGGATACATGAAAAACTGGATGCACGGCTGATAAGTTTGGCGGCAATGCAAGCCTATAAGCCACCTCACCCACTCGATCAAGAATTTCGAATGGACCAATGAACCTAGAGCTAAGCTTGCCCTTCTTTCCAAATCTCATCACGCCTTTCATGGGCGATACTCGGAGTAATACCCGTTCACCAACCATAAAGGCTATATCTCGTGACTTACGATCTGCATAGCTCTTTTGCCTGGACTGAGCTATACGAAGCCTTTCCTGAATGATTTTGACCTTGTTCAAGGCCTCCTGAACCAGATCCATACCCAACAACCGAGCCTCCCCCGGCTTGAACCATCCAAGCGGAGTTCGACACCGCCTACCATATAAAGCCTCATAAGGAGCCATCTGAATGCTCGACTGGTAGCTGTTATTGTAGGCGAACTCTGCTAATGGCAAAAATTGATCCCACGAACCTCCAAAGTCAATAACACAAGTATATCCTCCAATATTTGAATAGTCCGCTCGGACTGTCCATCCGTTTGCGGATGAAATGCTGTGCTTAATTCAACCTGGGTGCCCAACTCTCGCTGGACTGCCCTCCAAAAACGTGAGGTAAACTGCGTACCTCGATCTGAAATAATAGATACCGGCACACCATGAAGGCGAACAATTTCCCGGATATAGATCTCGGCTAACCTCTCGGATGAATAGGAGGCTGCCACCGGGATGAAATGTGCTAACTTGGTCAGCCTGTCAACAATGACCCATATTGCGTCGAACTTCTTCCGGGTCTGCGGAAGTCCAACAACGAAATCCATAGTGATCCGTTCCCACTTCCATTCGGGGAGTTCAATTCTCTTGAACAGTCCACCAGGTCGCTGATGTTCGCACTTAACCTGCTGGCAATTCAGACACCGAGCCACGTATGCAACTATATCCTTCTTCATTCTACGTCACCAATAATATTATCGCAAATCCTGATACATCTTTGCGGCGCCCGAATGAATAGAGTACCTGGAGCTATGGGCCTCTTTCAAAATCAACTCCCTAAGTCCCTCTACATCGGGCACACAAACTCGACCCTGTAATCTCAAAATCCCATCATCACCTATGGTGACTTGCTTGGCACCTCCTCGCTGTACCGTGTCCCTAAGGACACACAAATGGGGATCATCAAACTGTCGGTCACGTATTCGTTCTTACAATGAAGAATGAGCGACCGTGTAAGCTAATACCCGATTAGGTTCGGAAACGTCCAATCTCACTAATTGATTGGCCAACGTCTGAACGTCCAAAGCAAGGGGTCTCTCACCGACCGGAATATAAGCAAGACTGCCCATACTAGCCGACTTTCTACTCAAGGCGTCGGCCACCACGTTGGCCTTTCCCGGGTGGTATAAGATAGTGACATCATAGTCCTTTAACAATTCCAACCACCTCCTCTGTCTCAAGTTTAGCTCCTTTTGCCTAAACAGATATTGAAGACTCTTATGATCCGTGAACACTTCACACGGCACGCCATATAAGTAGTGCCTCCAAATCTTCAAGGCGTGAATTATGGCTGTCAATTCTAAATCATGCACCAGATAGTTTTTTCTCATGGATCTTCAATTGTCTCGAAGCATAGGCAATGACCTTGCCCTCTTGCATTAGCACTGCACCAAGCCCAATACGAGAGGCATCAAAATAAACCGTGTAAGGCCCTGCGCCTGTGGTCAGAGCTGTCTTGAGCTTCTGAAAGCCCGCCTCACACTCTTCCGACCACTAGAACTGGACACCTTTCTGAGTCAACTTGGTCATCGGTGCTGCAATCGATGAAAACCCTTCCACGAACCGACGATAGTAGCCTGCTAGTTCCAAGAAACTCCGGATCTCTGTGACTGATGCCGGCCTAGGCCAGTTCTTGACCGTCTCAATTTTCTTCGGATCAACCTGAATGCCCTCTGTCGATACAATATGACCCAGAAATGTAACCGAATTCAACCAGAATTCACATTTCGAAAACTTAGCATACAACTGACTATCCCTCAATGTCTGCAGACCCGCTCTGAGATGTTGTTCGTGCTCTTCCTGGCTGCGGGAATATACCAGGATGTCGTCAATGAAGACTATCACGAACGAATCCATATAAGGTTTGAACACTCGGTTCATCAAATCCATAAAAGCTGCTGGGGCATTTGTCAACCCGAATGACATAACCAGGAATTCATAATGCCCGTACCGAGTGCGGAAAGCTGTCTTAGGGACATCGGACGCCCTAATCTTCAACTGATGGTAGCCAGATCTCAAATCAATCTTTGAAAATACCCTGTCACCCTGGAGCTGATCGAACAAATCATCGATCCTCGGCAATGGGTACTTATTCTTGATGGTAACCTTGTTCAATTGCCGGTAATCGATGCACATTCTCATTGACCCGTCCTTCTTTTTAATGAATAACACGGGCGCACCCCAAGGTGAAATACTGGGCCTAATGAAACCCTTCTCGAGCAAGTCTTGCAACTGCTCTTTCAATTCTCTTAACTCTGGCGGGGCCATGCGATATGGAGGAATAGAAATGGGTTGAGTGCCCGGAGCCACATCAATGCAAAAGTCAATATCCCTGTCGGGAGGCATCCCCGGCAGGTCGGAGGGGAAGACCTCGGGAAACTCACGAACCACGGGCACATATTCAATAGAGAGGACCTCAGCACTGGGATCACGAACATGATCCAGATAAGCCAAGCGCCCCTTCTCGAACATGCGCCGAGCCTTCGCATAAGAGATAATATTACAGGTGGAATGACCAGGAGTCCCTTTCCACTCTAAACGGGGCATACCTGGTAGAGCTAAGGTTACAGTCTTGGCATGGCAGTCCAGGATGGCGTGGTAAGGTGATAACCAGTCCATCCCCAATATGACATCAAAATCAACCATGTCTAAAAGCAATAAATCTACACGAGTCTCAAGACCCCCAATCACTACAACACAGGAACGATGGACTCGATCTACCACAATGAAATCACTCACCGGGGTGGACACATGTACAGGATCACTCAATGAATCACTAGGCACGATCAGATCCGGTGCAAAGTAAGATGAGACATATGAGTAAGTAGACCCCAGATCAAATAATATTGAAGCTTCTCTATCACAAACCAGAATTGTACCTATAATTACAGCATCTGAAGCCTCAGCCTCGGGCCGGGCTGGGAAAGCATAACATCGGGGCTGGGCCCTACCATCCTGAGCTACATCTCTAGGACGGCCTGCTGCTGGCTGTCCCCCACCTCTGCCGACTTGAGCTCCACCTCCGGTACCCTTACCTCTATCTCTAGCACTTCTACCCCCACCTCTAGCTAGTTGGGCGGGCTGCGGAACATTTGGTGCCTACGCTATAGCACGAGAATCCTGGTGTGGAGAATTTCTCAAAGCTTGACGACAATACTTAGCAATGTGCCTCGTGTCACCACAAATAAAACAAGCCCTCGGCCGTTGACCCTGAAAACTCTAAAGCGGTGGTGCACTGATGGGTTGTTGATCAAGATACTGCATCTGAGGACCGCGGTTACCTGAAGCACTGTGAGAAACCTGAAGGGCTGACTGAAAGGGCCTAGGAGGATGGCCTCTACCATATGAATCCCTGCTTCCAGATGAAGCACCAATGAATCTTCCGGAATGACGGGATCTCTTATCCGACCCATGACCACCTCCATGTGACAAAACCGTCTTGACTCTGCGGGCCACATTGACCGCCTCCTGGAATGTAATCTCACTACCAGTCTCCCTAGCCATCTGAAGGCGAATCGGCTGAATGAGACCGTCAATAAATCTCCTCACCCTCTCCCTCTCTGTAGGAAGCATGATGAGAGCATGTCGAGCCAAGTCGATGAACCTGGACTCATACTGGGTAATTGTCATGGACCCCTGTTGAAGGCGCTCAAACTGCCTCCGATAAGCCTCTCTCTGAGTGACGGGGAGAAACTTTTCCAGAAACAACTCTATAAACTGTTCCCAAGTTAAAGATGGCAGACCGGCTGGTCTAGTCAAGCAATAGTCCGTCCACCAAGTTTTGGCGGATCCAGACAGGCGAAATGCCGCGAAGTCTACCCCGTTGGTCTCAACAATACCCATATTCCTGAGGACCTCGTGGCAACTGTATAGGAAGTCCTGGGGATCCTTCGAAGAAGCACCGCTGAAGGTAGTAGTGAAGATCTTAGTGAACCTATCCAGTCTCCACAAAGCATCGGCGGACATGGCCGCCCCATTGTCGGCCTGAGCTACTGCTTCCGGCTGAACCATCATAGCTGGCTGAACTGCTAGGACCTGAGCCTGGGTGCTACTTGCTCCGGAGTACGAGTAGCCGTAGTCTGAGTCCCTTCCCCAGCCTGAGGAGTGGCTGGCGCTACAGGAAGTAAGCCCGCTCTAGTGACATTCTCCATGAGGCCCACCAACCGAACCAAAGCGTCCTGAAGGACCGGGGTAGCAATAAATCCTTCAGGGACCTGAGCTGGGCCCACCGGAACTGCTGGGGTCGGAACCCCCTCGTCAAGATCAATTTGAGGTTCCGCCATTGGTGTGGCTGCAGGAGGCTGAGTCCTGCCCCTGCCTCGACCCCTAGCACGACCTCGACCTCACCCTCTGCCCCGCGTGGAAACAGTTGCTGGGGGCTCAGGCTGCGGAGCGGTAGATGAGGAAGCACGTGTTCTCGCCATCTGCGAAAGAATGGAGTAGGAATCCAATTAGTATTTAAGAGGCAAACCGCACGACAAGAATGAACAAAAGTGGAGTCTTTTCCTAACTCTGTAGCCTCTGGGGGATAAATACAGACGTCTCTGTACTGATCCCTCAGACTCTACCGAGTTGTCTGTGAACTGTGAGGCCTATGTAAACCTAGAGCTCTGATACCAACCTGTCACGACCCGGATTTTCCACCCCAGGGAGTCGTGATGGTGCCTACTAGTGAAAGCTAGGCAAGCCAATCAACCAGACTATTTTCCCTTTTTCTACTTACGAGTACGTTTGCAGCACAAAAATATCAACCAAAACTAGTAACATCAAAATGATATGAATTAAACTTCATACTTTACAAAACATCATCAATGCCAAATCCCTTACAAACTACCTAAGATCTGGCGTCACAGTTTCACATACTGTCTAAGAGTACTACAAATAAGGTTCTGAAAGAAATAACAAAATACTGTCTCCGAACTACGTGGAAGAAACAGGTAAAGGAAATGGATAGGGGACGCCAAGATCTGCGAACGTCTGCAGTACTACCTTGGGCCGCCTGAAAATCACAAAGCTGGAAGCTTTCTACTGTCCGAAGCCTGCGGCACTTGGATCTGCACAAAAGAGTGCAGAGTGTAGTATCAGCATAACCGACCCCATGTGCTGGTAAGTTCCTGGCCTAACCCCGGCGAGGTAGTGACGAGGCTAGGACCAGACTCAAGATAAACCTGTACAGTTATCAACATATATGTATCTACAGCAAAAAACTAGAAATACATAAACAATTTAAACGGGGGAAAGAAAACATATATTGCAATAACAGACAAATAAAGCGAAACGAATCCTCAATGAATAAGAAAGAAAAACTGCAATTTAGCCTTTAACACAATGAGATGAGATACAAGCCACCTTCACCTCCCGTAACCTCTTGTTGCAGGCGTGCAACCCGTTCCCACTTACAGTAACCTCTTGTGGCAGGCGTGCCACCCGCTCCCACATACATCACATCCTGTGGCAGGCGTACCACCCGCTCCCACTTACAATATATCCTGTGGTAGGCGTACCACCCGCTCCCATTTTCACGATATCTCGTGGCAGGCGTGCCACCCGCTCCCATTTCTTAATTTTTTAAATTCTTGCATTTCTTAATTTTTTAAATTCTTTTCTTAATTTATTCAATTCTTATAC